>CAUYUJ010018982.1:112500-226462 GCA_963575745.1 Prorocentrum cordatum | reverse complement strand
GGAGGAGGAGGAGGAGGAGGAGGAGGAGGAGGAGGAGGAGGAGGCGGAAGAGGAGCGAACGAGCGAGCCATAAAAGAGCGTCCGAAAACAAAACCCTGACCATTACCAGAAGTGAGAAAACCACAGGAGTAACTTCAGGTTATCCGCAGCAAAAAGCTAAAACGCCGTCGGCAAGCTGGCTAACCATCGCACTAGGCTTGCACTTAGCCCCTGGCCCTGGCAGCGTCTCACAGGTGGCAGGGGTCGTGGCGACCGCCAAACAACGCCTGCGCTGGATGCCAACGGATCCAGGGGCCAGTGGCGCAGTGCCGTGAGCAATTACAACAAGAGATGGCGGCCCCTGAGAGTTGGGAATCGACTGACTCCCTCGGGCCTCACTGGGACCACCCTGCTCGACCTTGGCATTCCTCCGACATCACTCCGAGCCGCCCTGCGCACACTCCCCACCCTCCCACACAGCCGAGGGGCCGCACACGCCCCGGCCCAACGCCGACCCCCAGACAAACCGAAGCAGCCCCAACAACACCGACACCCTTCCCCCCCCCCTCCCACCAACCCCCCCCCCGCCCCCCCCCCCTGGCTCCTACCTCCCCTACCTTTGCCCAGGACCCTCTCATCCTCCTTACTGTCCCCCCTCGCCCTTCCCTTTGTTTTTGCCCATCTTGTTCACTCCCCCCCCCGGGTGGGGGTGGGAGGGTGTGTCCCGTGTGTTTCCCGGCTTAGTGTTTGTTGTTTGTGTGGCTGTGGTGGTTGCTGTTTTCCGCCTCCTCCTCCTCCCCTCCCCTCATCCTCCTCCTCCTCCTCCTCCTTTCTCCTTTCCTTCTCCTTCTCCTTTCTCCTCTCTCCTCCTCCTCTCCTCTCTCCTTTTCTCCTTTCCTTCTCCTTCTCCTTCTCCTTTTCCTCCTCTTCCTCCTCCTCCTCCTCCTCCTCCCTCTCTCCTCCTCCTCTCCTCCTCCTCCTCCTCTCCTCCTCCCCCTCCCCCTCCTCCTCCCTTCCCCCTCCTCCTCTTCCTCCTGCCCTTCCCCCTCCTCCTCCTGCCTGGCATCCGCGCCGCCGTCATGAAGCCCTCGTGGAGCTCCCCTGCGGTCTGCGCTCCCGCCGCCCCCAAGGCGTTCGCGCGAAACTGCATGACGCCGGCGCACGGGCCCCGCGGGGCGAAGGCGGGACCCGCAGGGGAAACCAGAGCAAGCCGGGGCCCCGTGGTCCTCTTCAGTTTTCGTCGATTGTTCGTCGAGTTTTCGATGGACTGTCGATCTACAGCAGTCATTCATCGGTTTCGGCCTCCAGGGCCGTTTTCGGGCACCAAGACCAGCAGAAACGAAACTGAAATGCAAAACGAGCCCCCGAGAGTGTCCTTTTCCCCCCACTCCTCCTCCCCCCCTCCTTCCTTCCAGCCCCGCCCCCGAGGAGCTCGGCCGCAGGAAGCTTCCCACAAGACGTCCAGGCCCGAATCCGCAGGATTTCCACCCTGGTTTCTGGCATTCGAGCGTCGCGCTGGCCATCGTGAGATTATCGAAACCCAAAAACCATGGCACCCTGGAATGGGCCCCCACCCTATGGGCATGTGGGCACGACCCTGCCGCCAACGCCTGGGAGGTGGAGGGTGGAGGATGGAGGAGGGAGGAGGGAGGAGGGAGGGGGGAGGGAGGAGGGAGGAGGCGGAGGGAGAGGTGAGAACGGAGGAAGGAGAGGAGGGAGGAGGGAACAGGAGAAGGAGGAGGAGGAAGAGGAGGAGGAAAGGCGGGGGAGGAGGAGAGAGGAGTCCGCCAGACCCTCTGCGGGGACACGGCGTAGCAACTACCCTCTGCCACCCAGGTGCCAAACCCCACCCCGAGTCCGCCGCCCAATCGATTCCTCTAACGGAATGCGTCAGTTCATACTAAAAATACCTGACATACCCCTTGACCGTCTTCCTATGTCTCCGCCCCGTCTTCACCGTCCTTCCACTGACCATTGTCCTGCCCCGACTCCATCCCTTCCCGCATCCCGCCCATCCTCCTCCGCGCCCTCCTGCTCCTCACATCGCATGTTTCAAAGCGCTCACGTCATCATCCTCCTGGCCCTCCCGCTCTTCCCCCTCCAACCACTTTTCTTCTTCCGCATCCCGTTCTTTCGTATGCTAGTGCTCAACGTCCTCATCATCCTCATCATTATCCTCTTCCTGCTCGCCCCCTTTTGCCACGCAGTCTTACACCCGAGCGCAGCAAAATCACCTTCACCTCAACCTCCCCATACCCATCCTCCTCCTTCAGCCACGCATCCTCCCTCCTCCGCGTACTCCTCATTTCCCTCCAACTGCTCGACGTCTTCATCCTACTGCGAAATTCCCCAGCCAAGACTCCCCCTGCTGTTTCTCGCCTTCCCCATCCTCCTTCGCATTTTGCTCCTCCTTTTGCTGCTCCACCGCTTCCTCCACGTCATTCCCCCTGTCCCTCCACGTCGTCTTCCTCGTTCTCGTCGTCAAAATCTTCAGGGTCGGCGGCACCTGCCGTAAGGCCTTCGCAATCGACTGACTCCTTCGGGCCTCACCGGGGCCACCCTGCTCGACCTTGGCATGAATGATCTGCATTGCGCGAGAGAGGAACTGACGCGACCGCTTGCAATATTTGATCGCGGTCTGAAGCGCAGCCACTGAAACGTGAGCATCCGCAACGTCTTGTGCACCTAGTATAGCGAAGACATCAACCCAAGCATTGCCCATGAACCTCCAGAGGTCACCAGCGTCGGCCCTGCTCTCGATCACCCCCTCGGGTGACCTGTGCGCAGAAACCCACTGGAACTTCGGCCGCGTGCCGTAAGGTCGGTAGGCGTAGATCGTAGCATGTGTAGCATGTTTCAGAATCATACCGCCAGATCGTAGCATGCGTAGCATTGGGCAACTCTTGCCCCAGATCGTAGCATGTGTAGCCAGACCTGCTTCAGAATCCGAACCCCAGGTGTGGCCCTCGCGCGCGAAGGACAGATGGTCGCCGATGATGACAGGTTTTCCTTCCCTGGCGGCAGGGCCAAGGAGGAAGGCTTGGGGGCCAGCCCACCTCTTGCTGCGGGGGGCCGTCTGGAACCATCCAGGAGCGCTTCAAAACTTGGCCCTCGTGGGCCGCCCACTCAAAGAAATTCCTGTTCCAGCCGCGTCTAGTAGCCTCGGGCGAAGAACTGCGCAGGCCCTAACTATTCGTGAAACGGCGCTCGCTCTACGGGCCGCCCGCAAAGCCCCGTGCGCGGGCGGCCGAGCCGGGGGGGGTGGGCGGCAGGGGGGCGCGCGCAGGCGGCCGAGGGGACAACAGAGGAGAGGGACGGAGCCCCAATCGTCCAAGAATGCCTCCCCCTTTTATCCCGCGCTGCCTACCTGTGCTCCCATGCGCCATCTGGGAAACCTCGGTTGCCGCTCTCCCCCGCCCATGCGCGAGGGCATGCTGGCGCCCGTAGAATTGGCGGCCTGGCGCGTCCTGTGGCGCTTGGCAGAAAGTGCGCGCAGCCGATGGGCCCGACCCAGCGGCGTTCTCGCGCGCCGGTGGCCTCAGCCCTCCAATCCAGATTGCCCTGAGAGCCCCCTGAGGAGCGCCAGCTGGGAGGGCCAAGATGGCGAGACGCATCGCTCGAGCCCAACAATACTCCTTGCCGAAAGCCTCAGACAGGTCATGGGGATCCCTGCGCCAGAGCCAGCGCCCGACCGCGTCTCTGACGAAGCTCCGAACTTCGCGCGGGGAAAAATCACGCGGGGGACGCGTTCGCCTGCGTCCGTGCTTAGAGGGCGGGGCCCTACCATATTCCAACCTATCCCACGCCGAAAAAGGGTCACAGACGAGACCGGGTCAACTCATTCCCTCCGCGAGCTTGCGACACCACCCGCGACATGACCGTGCTCCAAGCAGCTCCAAGCATGCTGGGAGAGGCTCTGGCATCCCAAATCCAGCGAGTATATCTGCCAACGAGCGGGCACGTCGCCTCAGACGTGGAATCGTACATCCTGGCTATTTGCGCGCGCGTACACGGCAAGGGAAGGGCCCTGTCTGGCCCCGACAAACTCCCCCGGAAAAAAAACATGCTTCATCAGAGCCGCTCCCGTGGGCCCATCAAGACCATCCCCGTGGCTCGCAGACGGTGGAACTCCCGCGCGCCACGGGGCGCAAATGTTCAAACCACTGGCCCTATTGTGGGCCCTGGGGTTTCCACGTCCACCCAAGGCGCTTGAGATCGATGGACCAGCGCGCAACTCCTCCCGCGAAAATGACATGACCGAGGTCGCGAGCACTCTGGGAACTCCTGAGGCCCAAGCTGGCATGCACTGGCCTCCACGGCCCTCGCAGCCTCCTTGGGCGACCCTGCGCATCCGGACTTGGCCGCCAGAGTGAGGTCGCCAAACGGCTGCGGATCACTGGCGATAGCCGCGGCGACAGTAAGGGCCACCCCTGCCTGCCTGGCCCGGCGCCCAACCACCTGGAACGATGCGTCGTCCATGGGGCCTCACGGCACCACTAGGTCACGCTCCCTCCTGAGACTTTGGAGAGGCCGTAACGGCGAGGCATGCAAAAGGGTGGCGCCGCGGGGGCAGCCAGCCAAGATCCCCTGCAACGACGCGTAGGACTTTCTAAGAGCGTCGAAGCCCCAGGATGCGCCAAGGCTGCTGATAACCGCAAACCAGCATCCGCGCTAGACGCTAGACGCGGGGGGGGGGGGGGGGGCGGGGAGCAATGGCAGCAGACTCGGCCATCGCGGCCTCGTGCTCGACGAGCTCGCAACACTTAGGGCCGCGAGGAGAAATGCCGTCGCGGAGTCGCGGAGTGCTGGTCAGTGCACCTAGCTACTTCGGCCTCGAGGTTGCGCGCGAATTCGCAGTGATGGCCAGGCCTGCCAGGGCCCGAGCCCCGCCAAAGCTCGCCGCGATTATCACCCCCCCACTCCGCCGACTCAGGCCTCCGAATCCCCTGCCCGACCGTGACTAGAGGACGCGCGAAGGCAATGATGAGGCGATGCCCTCCTTGCCCGTCGGGCTTGGGTAGTCTGGCGAGCTCGGTGGGCGCGCGACTTCCTGGCGGGCGCCCTAGCCCCTCGCGCTGCATGGAAAGTCGACTCGCGTCTTGAGTGACTCATCGCTGAGGCGCCAATACCTGCGTGGCGGCAGCTCTGGCCAACGGTCCGCTCCAGGTGGCAAGTCTAGCTTTCTGCAGCCGCGCCCGGCCCAGGCGGTGGACCAGCGACAATGTCACGCGATTGGCTACCAGAACGTCCGCCAGCCGAAAGGCATTATTGCTGGACCTGTGGGCCCTGGAAGCGGACGAAAACGATCTCGACCCGGGCCTTCCGCGACTGGCCCTTCGCAGAAGAGGCCAACGTACTTTCTGCTCGGCAAATAATCCGGCCCGCCATGTCGCACAGGTAAAGGAGCACGCCTTGGGCGCAAAAGGGCCTCGCACGCGGATCCACCACAACGGGCGCCCGCTGCTGCTTCGAAAACCGACCGAAGGATGCCTCGGCATCGTGCCACAACGCCCCAATTTTGGAAATATCTGAAACCACCTGCATTCCAGCATTCTTGTTGGTCATGATACGGGGTGTACTGTTGTTGAGGCCCTCGCAAACCCCGCGCAGGTACCGCGCCCAGCTTGCCGCCGCCGCCCACGCATCCGTGGGCGCACTTCGCGCGGGCGGACGACGTCGCGGATGGTGCCGGGGCATCCCCCGCCACTGCAGGCGACGAGATCCAGCGCGCCCCATCTGCGCGCGGCGCGCATCACCCACCGTGTCAAGTCGCTCGCTGAGCACCTGTTCGACACCTTGGAGCACGTCATTCCAAAGCTGCCCAAGGCCACCTTCCGCCGCGGCATCGCCCCGCTGCTGAACGAGATACCTGGGGCACCCAGGCGGCGCCGCTGCATCGATCGCCATCAGCTTCGGGACCCCTCTGCACCAAAGAGGTCGGTCTCGCGCGAGCATCGGCATCGTGACAGGCTCCCGCGGGCACGAGCTTGCGCTCTCGAACACGTCTGGGGTCTGAATACCGCCCATCAGTCTCGCACCCGCGCCGAAGTGGTCGAGCTTGGACCCTGGCAGCTCCTGCCCGCAGGTGGTCGCAGACGCGGGCAGCAGCACTGACCCAGCGGAGTTGAAACGCGACCCCAGCTCCTCGGGGGGCGCCTGGAAGTCGCAGCCCACCATCCACGCGTAGCCTTTACTTCCAACATCGAGGACATACGACCCACCGCGCACCAGATCTCTAGGTTGGCGTCGTCCAGCCCGACGGCGCAGCGCAGGCGCGCCGACGCAGCCACGAACCCGCCAGCTGGGCCCCAGCGCGCGGCCAGCCGACGCCCTGCTGGGAACCCAGCAGCTTGACTCCTGACACGGGGCGTCGCGACTTGAATACAACCTTGGAAATGACAGCGCAGCCACCATTCGCGTCGTCACCTGCCGACTGCCCAGCCTCATGCAACGCGCCCTGGTAGCCAAGGTTTCGGACTCTCTGCGCAAGCCCTCCACTTTCCAGATGACAGCGTGGTGCTCCTGGACCAGCACTACATTGCCGCCGAACTCATCGCTCGCCAGCGGCGCCCCCAGCCCACCGTGAGCGGACGCGTTCGCGGTGTTGGCGCAACCCTTCACTTGGGGGGCCACGTCTGTAGTTGGCGGCGACTGCGCTGCGCCGTCTGGCCCCGCGCCTCCAGCAGCGCCAGCAGCGCCGCCCCCATCGCTTGGCCGAGATGCCGAAATACTATCTGGGGTGCCCGTGCGAGCCGACCCCCAGTCCCCTGGGCGCGCAGCACCCATGGCAATGTCAGGTGCCTCCCCCATCAGGCCCCGGCCGACTCCGCGCCGCATAACACGTCGCAACCCTCCTGAGAGAGCCGAGCTCGCGCGGCCAACGTCGACCCCCGCGGAAGGCATTCAGCCCTTGAGGCGGCCCTCTGCCTCTTCTGGCACGCGAAAAAAATTCCTCTGACATCGAGGTCGCCAGCCCAACCTCCTCCAGCGGCTGCCCAGCGCTGGGGGCCCAGCAAAACTGCGGCGACGCTAGGCCCAGGCCACTGCGCCGAAGCAGTGGCACCTGGGGCTTGTGATCTAGCGCCCAGCGAAACATCGGCGACGTGTTGCACCGGGCGCTGCATCGAAGTTGTGGCACCTGGGACTTACGTTCTAGGCCCTCCGTAACCTCCGTATTCTGCAATCCGATGATTGTCGTCATCATCGTCATCATCCGGAAAAAAGACCCCGAGCACGAACCGGCGACGCCACCAGCAGGTCCTCCGCGGGCGGGCCCGTCCACTCGCGCTCTGCGGGGCCCTGCAGGCCGCCGCAGCACCACTAGGCCGCCTCGCGCAGGTCGGACTCTCCTTCAGGCACCGAGACCTATGGTCAGGAGGAAGGCACGAAGGACCTCGGGATGGTCAGCACCGTCTCCGGCAGTGACGGGTAGCACCAGGCCAGCCGCGCGCCCTCCAGCTTGCAGCCCGAGCTGGGGAGGCTGCTGTGATGGCGGCGTCGCTGGCAACGCGACCCCGCTGCCGGTGGCACCGATGGCTGATGCTGCCGCCGCCGCTCGCACCTGCTCCGCTGCGCAAGTATCGCGTCACTTGCTCGTCTGCGCCGAAGGAGGCGAGGACCTGCACCATCTGGTCAACCGACATCTGGACGCTCGGAGGCACCTCCTCTAGCGACGCCATGGCGCCCTCGACGACGGTGGTTGACCGGGGGGACTGCGCCGCCTCTTCAATTCACTGTGCCTCCAACGCCACCATCTCCTGCCGAATAGAAGCCAGCGCCTCTGCAGCCTCTGGGCGCTGGGTCTGCAACTCACGCACCTTGACCTGGATCTCCCCGAAGGACTCGTGCTTGGCCACAGCCTTGTGCTCAAGCCCCTGGATTAGCTGCGATATCCTCTGAATGTGTACGGGTCGCGGCTTCTGGCCCACCCATTTGGAGCGCAACTCCGCCAGCTTTGCCGCGCACTTTTCGCGAAGTTTCTTCACCCCTCCTGATGAATATGTTGCATTCTCGAGGCCGTCGAGAAGTGCCCAAGTTCTTTGGCACGCGCCGACTCCACCTCTGCCTCAACCTGTGCACTACTCTTGTCGACATCCATCCCCAGCTTGTCAGGAACAACTTCGGCCTTAGCAAGCTCTACCTTGGCCTTCTTGAGCTCAAGCTGTACTTTGTGAAGCTCAGCCGACTGCTCACTGCCTTTGTCGCGTGCCGCACTTGGACCTGCAGACTTCGACGGGACACCTGGCACTGTGGGCGAATGGAAAGCGGTGTCTTTGCTTCGGAAACGCTCCTTACACATGAACACGTCCGCGTGGTTCCACCACCTGTCCCCATTGGTCGGGGGCCAACAAGATCGACAAGACCACGGCTCCGGCCACGCAATCCGCTCCTTACTGTGCCCACTGGGCGGAAACATGATACTGCCGCCGTCCGGGCCAATTGCCCCCACCAAGAGTTCACTGAATGGAAGCTGTTCACCCGCGAGCGCGAGAAGCATGCCACAACCTGGGGCGGACCAAGATGTACGAAACAATTGGAAGCATAAGCCTTCAAGCCAAAATGGCTACGGAAAAGGAGGAGAAGGAGGGGGAAGGAGGAGGTGGAGCCCAGAGGAGCGATGGAGGAGAGGCAGAGGAGGGAGCCGCTGCTCAGCAGCCTCCGAAGCGCGTCGGCGTCCTCCGCACTGCGGGCTCCTGGGAGATCCGCTTGGCGCGGACCTGTGCCAGCTCGGGCGCCCTCTCCTCCACCGATACCTCCTCCTGACTATTCTCGCCTCTCTCCTCCAGCTCCTCCTCTTCCTTCTCGCCCTCCTCCGCTTCCTCATCGACGTCATCGCCTCCCCCCTCCCACTCCCCATCGTCCTCCTCCTCCGCCTCCTCCTCCTACTCCTCCGCCTCCTCCTCCTCCTCCTTCTCCTCATTATCATCCACCTCCTCCTCCTCCTCCTCCTCCTCCTCCTCGTCCTCCTAGTACGTTCTCGTTTCCTTCCTCCTCCCTGTCCTCTTCCTGGTCCTCCTCCTGGACCTCCTCCTCCTCCTCCTCCTCCTCGGTATCCCCGTCTCCCTACTGATGCCTCCCCTCGCCCTCACTAATGTTTTCTTCCTTTTCGTGATATCGTCGTGGTGTGTGGCGTAGTCATCATCGTCATGCTGTTCCTCATTACTTACATGCACATCCACATTCATCACCTCCTCTACAACCTTGCGGTCGACGTCGTCAACTTCTTCTTTTTCTTTTTCTTCTTCTTATTCTTCTTCTTCTTCTTCATCGTCCTCTTCCTGTGCTACCTCATGTTTTCGAAGACTTGATAACAGTGCATGGCCAATGACCATCGGACCGGGTAGCCAGGTCGAATCAGAATGTGCGTCGGATCGGGCTGCATCGGTACGGAATCGCAATCGATTCGGATCGGGGCGGCGCCAAAATGCACAACAACGTCACGCAAACATTAGCCGCATCGGATCGCCAGAACATCGGAATCGAACCGGATCGAGCCGACCAGATTCGACATCAGATCGGATCGATCGGGTCGAACTTGACCATGCATTCGTCGTCCCCCTGGTCCACCTTCTCCGCCCCCGCCTCCCCCCACCCACACCCTTCTCCCGACCGCTTCGCTCTGGCTCTTGATGCTACTGGTGCTGCTGCTGCGTAGCTGCTGCGGTTGGTGCTGCCGCTGCCTCTCGTCGTCCTCCTCCTCCTCCTCGAACCCACTCATGCTCCTTCTCCTCCTCCTCCTCTCCTCCTCCACCTTTCCTCCTCCTTCTCATTACCCTCCTTCTCCTTCTCCTCGCCCCTCCTCTTCCGTCTTGCCTCTCGCCCTCCTCCTTGTCTCTCTTTACACTGTTCGCCTTCTACTGGGAGATGGTGCGTGCATTCAGACTTGTGGACGCGGATTCACAGTGCAGCTGATGGTGCACGGTGCCACGGCGTTGCACTACACAAGGTTATCTCCCACCTGTCCAAGCAGGGCGAGGAACAGCTGGAGAGGTGCACAAAGGCTAACGAAACAGTTGACGAGCACGCTAAGACGGCAAGAACGGAGCCGCCATGCACCCCTGCGATGAAGCCGCCTTTGGATGAATAAAGCGGCCTTCTACGGTGGTAGGCTTGATGTGTCCACGTCTTGGTCATGCGGCTTCTTCGGAATTGGCTGCGCTACCAGTGACTGGGCGGAAGCCTGCGAGTGAGGCCCCCCTCCCCTTCCGAGGGTTTCCTCACCAGCTCGTCTGCGACAGGCACATCGAGAGGCCCTGGTGTCACACTAGTGCGGCCTCGGGTAAGACGACGGCCGCGCTGACCAGGAGGATCTGCCCTGCCCCAGATGACGCTGGCCACCATCTACTCCTGACGGGCTCATATCCGCCGCCGCCCGTGGGAGGGGGCGTCAGGCTGTGACGTCTGCTGCTGGACTGCTGTTTTATGCTATTTGTGCTGGCTCCTGCTTTTCCTGGATGGCGTCCCGCTGGTGGGTTCTAATGAAATATCTATTTAAAGGAAAACAAAAGAGTTCCACAGGGGGGGGACGGGTCGTCCAAGGCCGCCCCGCGAGATCGTTTGGTGTGGCAGCCGTTTCGCCTCACAATTCATTCAGGAACCATGCTCTCGCCTCTGTGCCGGCTGCATTGCTGACCTGGACGGCATAGACCCCTTCTTAAAACACCTACACTGCGGTGCACATAGCCGTGCTACCACCCTGTAAAAGTTAAAGAGAACCCAAGACAAACCACGCAGGGGGGGCCGGGAGTGTGGGATCGCCCCGCGAGATCGCCTAGCCTCAATGCCGGCTACATTGTTGGTCTGGACGGCCATGACCATATGCAAAAGATACACGTGCACATGGCCGTGCTCTCACCCCAATCGGAGCACAGGGGGAGGGCCCAAAGAAGCCCCAGAGAAAGCAAACAAACGCTGAAACACCACAATGGTTTGAGTGTATTTTTGCGTGTCCCCAGGTCTGCCCCCTAAGTGTCCAACAATCGCTTCGGGACGGCCCCTAGAGACCCCGAGATTGCCCAATACGGCCCCATGATGACCCCAAGAAGGCCCCAATATACCGCCCAAATCATCCAGGATGTTCCAACAAAGCTCCACGATGCCCTCAAGATGGGCCCCATGATTGCCATTAGGACGCCGCCACGCGGTTAGGAGGCCCCAAGGGGCCCCACAGACGACCCAAGGAGGCTCCGAAGAGGGCCTCAAGAGCCCAATACAGCCGACGGTCGCCCAAAGGTGCCTCCAAGGTGGCTCAGAAAGGCCCAGGATGCCCTGGAGAAGGCAAACAAACACTGACACACCGTAATGATGTCAACGTTGTTTGCATGTCTCATGCTTTGCTCCCAACATGCTGGACAAATCGTCTCGAGACGGCCCACGGGCTCCGAGATTGCCCAATACGGCCCCAATGATGGCCCTAAAAAGGCCCCAAGACACCGCCCACATCGTTCCGGATGTCCCAACAAGGCTACTGCTGCCACCGTCGTCTTCGTCGTCGTCGGTGGCGGCGTTCGCATCGGTGCGCTCGTTCGTCCGCCGTCATCGAGTCCTTTGTCGCCGTCGTCGTCGGTGGCCTTTGTTCATCCTTTTTTTCTCTGCAGGACATCATGCCACAACGCGGGCGCGCGCGAGACCAACCTAGACTCCAGACCCTCTTCCTCCGCATCGTCATTCCCCTCCTCCTCCTCCTCCTCCTCCTCCTCCTCCTCCATTCCTTCTCCGTATAAATAACTGTTCCCTGTCGCACCCGGAGGCCAGTTTTTAGGGCGGGCCGTACGTTTTGCCTGAGACTATCTCACCATGTATGATTCTGAAGCATAATAAGAAGTAGCAACAGTTTCACAGATGGAGGGCGGATGGTTGTCAAAATGTGGCTCTCGCCTTCGCGCCGCACACGTTCGTGTTAAACATGTGTAAGAGCTTCACGGATTGAGGGCGGGTCGTTTTCAACATGTGGTTCTCGCCTTAGCGCCGCGCACATTATGTTTAAACATGTATAAGAGCTTTACGGATTGAGGGCGGGTGGTGTTCAAAATGTGGCTCTCGCCTTAGCGCCGCGCACATTCGTTCTAAGCATGTGTAAGAGCTTCACGGATTGAGGGCGGGTGGTTTTCAAACATATGGCTCTCGCCTTAGCACCGCGCGCATTCGTTTCAAACATGTGCGAGAGCTTCACGGATTGAGGGCGCGTCATTTTCAAAATGTGGCTGTCGCCTTAGCGAAGTGCACATTCGTGTTAAACATGTGTAAGAGCTTCACGGATTGAAGGCGGGTGGTCTTCAAAATGTGGCTCTCGCCTTCGCGCCGCACACATTGTATGTTTAAACGTGTGTAAGAGTTTCACGGATTGAGGGCGGGTCGTTTTCAAAATGTGACTCTCGCCTAAGCGCCGCGCGCATTCGTTTAAAACATGTGTGAGAGCTTCACGGAGTGAGGGTGAGCCGTTTTGAAAATTCTGCTCTCGCCTGAGCGCCGCGCACATTCGTTTCAAACATTTGCGAGAGCTTCACGGATTGAGGGTGGGTTGTTTTCAAAATGTGGCTCTCGCCTTAGCGCTGCATTCGTTGTAAACATTTGCAAGAGTTTCAACGTACCAGAATGGTGACTTGGAGGGATTCAGGATTATGCGACAGGTATGTTCATTCGCGGTGTTGAAATCCCAAAAATGGCGCTCCGGCATGATTCCGGATCGTTTAAACGCAGCAAGCAGTCAGGTTGATAAGCGGCGTTGGGATCCCGAGAACAATATTTTCGGCATGCTTCAGGGTATTCAAACAGTAGTTGTCTTCCAACGAGGCAGTTCCCTCAATGGAAATGAACCGTTGTATGGGGCCTGTGAAGAGGGACCCTGGAGGGAGGGTTAATGCCAACATCGTTGATGACTCTTGGGTTTACACTGGTCCTCCTCATCCTCATCCTCCTACTCCTCCTCCACCTCTTCCTCCCCCTCTTCCTCCTCCTCGTTCTCCTCGTCCTCACGACCCAATCATTATTTCCCATCTCCCTCCTCCCCTTCCTGCTCCACATTGGTTTCCTTCTCCTCCTCCACCGGGTTGTCGCCCCCCACCTGCTCCCCTGCTTCCTCCTCCTCCTCCTTCTCCTCCTTCTCCTCATTTTGTTCCTCCTCCTCCTGCTCCTCCCTCCGCGTCCTCCTTCCCCGACTCCGTCCTTCCCCTCATCCCACATACCATTCACCTCTTGCACTCCTCATCCTTATCGTCGTCGCTGTCCTCCTCTGGCTGCTCCGCTCACTCCTTCCCCCCTCTCCTCCTCCTTTTCCTCCTCCTCCTCCTTCTCCTCCTCCTTCTCCTCCTTCTCCTCATCCTCCTGCTCCTCCTCCTCCTCCTCCTCCTCATCATCATCATCCACCTCTCTCCTCCTCTCCCTCTCTCTCCTCCTCCTCCCCCTCCCCCGTTCCCCTCCTCCACTTCCTCTTCTTCCTCCTCCTCCTCCTCCTCCTCCTCCTCCTCCTCTTCCTCCTCCTCGTCCTCCTTCTCTTTTTCTTTTCCTTACATGTAGCTAAGTCCTCTCTGTCGCACCCCTAGGCCAGTCGGAAAGGCGGGCCAAGCGTTTGGCCTGGGACTTCCTCTCCGTGGGTGATCTGGAAGCTTAACTATTGGCCAACAGGTTCACGGGTGGATAGTGGGCGTTGTTTGTGGCTCTCGTCTTAGGGACGCGCACATTCGTGCACATTCGTTTAAACATTTGCAATAGCTTCACGGATTGAGTGCGGGTAGTTTTCAACATTTGGCTCTCACCTTAGCGCCGCGCAACTTGTACTCAAATGTTGGAAGCATTTCATGAGCGGAGGGCGGGTGGTTTTCAACAATTTGGCTCTCGCCTTCGCGCCGCGCACATTCAGGTTACATCATTGCAGGAGCTTCGCGGAGTGAGGGCGGCTTCTTTTCAAAATGTGGTTCTCGCCTCAGCGCCGCGCACATTCGTTTTAGACATGTGCAGCAGTTGTATTGTTCCTCGTGGTCCACGTGTCAGAAATTTTGTTGGAACGACTCAGGATTGCCCAGGCGCAACAGTTACCTTGATTCGTAGTGTTGAAATCCCAAGAATGCTGTTCTGTCACGATTGAGGATCGTAGGTGCCCGGGTGCCTGGGTGAGGTGCGCCGCCGATTTCCGCGGGTGCCTGGGTGCCACGGTGCCTGTTAGCCCTATAGATCCGTAGCCCGACAGCCCTATAACCCTATAGCCTTATAGCCCTATGGCCCAATAGCCCTGTAGCCCTATAGCCAAATAGCCCTATAGCCCTTTAGCCTTATAGCCCTATGGCCTTATAGCCCTATAGCCCTATAGCCCTATAGCCCTATAGCCCTGTAGCCCTGTAGCCCTAGAGCCCTATAGCCCTATAGCCCCATAGCCGTATAGTCCTATAGCCGTATAGCCCTATATAGCCCTATATAGCCCCACAACCCTATAACCCCCCAAAAATATGATTGGGGTTCTTCTGCGGTATCATTATTCCAACATCGTTGATGAGTCTTGGGCTTGCACTGGTCCTCCTCCTCGTCATCACCATCATCATCCTCCTTGGCCACAACACGCCCCCAGCAGCAGCTGTACGGCAGCTCTTTCGCGGGCAACCGATCCGACCCTCCTCCTCCTCCTCCTCCTCCTCCTTCTCCTCCTCCTCTTCCTTCCCCCAAGATGGCTGGCGCGGAGCTGGGCGCCAGGCTGGCGTCGTAGGTCTACCGTCGCCGTCCTTGGCCGCCAGCAGGAGCCGCTGCTGCAAGAAGTCCGCCGCGTACTGCACGAACTTCTTCGGCCTACGCGCACGGGCGGATTTTTATTATTAGGCCAAGGTCCTATGTCAAGTCATGTCTACCCCCACTCTCTCCCTCTCTCTCTCTCTCTCTCCCTCCCTCTCTCCCTCCCTCCCTCCCTCCCTCCCTCCCGCCCTGTCTCCCTGTCTCCATCCCTCTCTCCCGTCCACCCTGGGCGTCCTTGATATATCGATGCGCAAATACGGGCAATATATACACTTTGCTGATACTTATAAATCCAGATTTATATACACAAAAATATATACTAGTGTGATCAGGTGTACATATGCATACATACATACATACATGCATGCATGCATACAGACATACAGGCATACGTACATACATGTGATTACCATATCTCTGTGGGTAGGTTGGGTATGCTGGAAAACGCAGCTGAGAGGATGCGACAGAGGAGCGCAACCTTCATGTGAGGTTTGTACGTATGACGGGATGTATACATATTATACGTGTATAATATACAGTTTGAAACCTACAGACACCACATACTCATACACAGTGCATGTAAAGGTGCATCCTGGATACCTCAACTGAACATATCAGCGCCATCTGTGTGTTCAACCGGCTTCCTTGAAAAGACAATCGCGCGGGTGTGCTGCATGGCTCTCCTGGAAGAGGGGGAGGCAGATGAGGAGCACGAGCCACATGAGGAGTAATAGCCGAGTAGAGGTTGTGAGCCAGCATGGGCCCTAAGCAGTGACTGATTGCACTGTGGAGATACAAGATATGTGGTGCAATCTATGCAGTGTGAGCTATGTTGTACAATATGTGTTGTGTAAACTATGCTGTATGAACTGTGTGGTGTGAGCCATGCCACGTGTCGTCTGAGCTGTGCGGTGCAGCCGATGCGGTGTAAGATATGTTGCGCAAGCTATGCGGTGTGAGCTATACGGCTTAAGCTATGCGGCGCCCAGGAGGTGCCCACGAGCGGACGAGCGGGCAGGGGCGCGAACGTGGCGAAGCCTCGCAAAACCCACCCAGCGCACGGGGCGCCCACGAGGCGCCCACGAGCGGGCTCGGTCACGAAGATGGCGAAAACCCCAGAAGCCCACCAACTTCCTCAGAAAGACATGCAAGAACCCCTAAGTGCAGGCCCTGTTTGGGGAAGATGACCTATGTATGACAGGAAGGGGCAAACATGCACATTCTAAACAACACACACACATATGTCACTCCTGTGCGCCGATGCTCCCTCTTACCAGCCCTATATCCGCATGCCGCCATCCCCGCCTGTCTGTCTGTCTGTCTGCCTGCCTGTCTGCCTGCCTGCCTGCCTGTCTGCCTGTCTGTCTGTCTGTCTGTCTGTCTGTCTGTCTGTCTGTCTCTGTCTGTCTGTCTTTCTGTCTGCCTCTCGCTCTCTCTTTCTTTCTCTCCCTCTCTCTTTCTCTCTATATATAAGAAGGCTCAACCGGTAGCCTCATTTGAACAGGAGCCGTCGTGCACAATTCGATCCGCTTAAACCGCCCTCCATCCTTACCCGCCACCGTTCCTGCACGATGTGGGCGTATTAGGATGCCAGGTGCTGCTCTGTAGGACTTTTGTATAGCAGACTGGCGCTTGCATCCCCCCTACTTTCGAGGCCGCGACCCCTCGTGGGAAACAATGGTTCCGCGCTTCCGAGGCCACGATCTCTCGTAATGAAAACGATCTGTCTGCGTCCCAAGCTTCCAAGCTGACCCAGACCAGCAATCAAGGCAACCAAGATGGCCCAGGATGCCTCGAAGACGGGACAAGATGACCCCATGGCGGCCGAAGATGGCCTCAGGACGGCCCAAGATGCTTCCAAGAGGGCCCAAAACGGCCCCAAGAGGACCTCCAACAAGGCATAAAGAAACCAAAATCATGAATTTCCCGATGGCTTTCGAATGAGATTCGTACTCTCGCCTTTTCCTGGCCTCCGTCAGCTCAAGACGGCCCAAGATGCCTCCACGCTGGCCCTAAGGGCCCAAGAGGCCTCCACGAGGGTCCAAAGATGGCCAAGAGGATCCCACGAGGGCCCAGGAGGCATCCGCGACGATCCCAGACGGCCCAAGAGGGCCTCCCATTGGACCTCAGACGGCCTTAGAAGGCCTTTCGACTGCCCAAGACGGCGTCAAGACGCATTTCGTCGTCGATGGAGCTACCGTGGCGAGGTACAGTCAGCGCGGGCCAATATGATACCCGCCACTCCTTGAGCGCAGCTCGTTGCGCTGCAAACTGAATTCGGCACGGTGGCAAGAGGCCGCGGGACCACTCACGGAATACTGTGGCACGGTGTCCTTCTCTTCGATGCCAGGTAAGATTAGCAACACCAACCTGTTCAAAATTCACGGAAACAAGAGTGGCATTCCACCGTTGCGGCGTTTGTGAGCCGGTCGCCTGGACCGCGCTGACAGAATGATCGACAAGATCGAAGGTGTCCTTCCACGCAGCGCAGGTTTGTTCTTAAGCACATCAGGTCACGATAGACAGGCCGTGCCAGCCATAGGGATCCTCACCGTGCCCTTGGCACGTTGAGGCGGCGTGGTGCGTGGTAGAATGCCAATTCTGTCTGGCAAGGTTTCTGCCATCTTCTCTCGGACTTCTCGCGGACTTTGCCACGATCCCCGGGAAAAAAACTATGGATCCGCGCTACGGAGGCCACGATCGATGGTAAAACTCAATGAATCCACGTCCTGAGCATCCCAGACGGCCAAGAGAGGCAACCACGGCCTCCAAGATGGCCCAAGACGCCTCGAAGACGGCCCAAGATGGCCCAACGGCGGCCCAATGTGGCTTCAAGAGGGCCCAAGATGTTTCCAAGAGGGCCACTAGACAGAAGAAGCCCAAATCATTAATTCCCATCGGTTTTTGAATAACTGTCGCATTCTCGCAATCTCGGACTTCCGTCAGCTCAAGACGGCCCAAGAAGCGTCCAATCCCGAGACCGCTCAAGTGACGCCCCAAATCGCATACGAGGACCCCGCGATGGCTCAAGAGGCGTCCAAGACGGCCTAAAAGGGCCTCGGGAGGGATCCAAGACTGCCTTAGAAGATCCTTCGACGACCCAAGACGGCGCCAAGACTTCCCCACGACGGCCCCCAGACATCGCCACATGCCTCAAGATGGCCTCAGAGAGCCCTGAGACGGCCTAAAGGGCCCCAAGATGGCCCAATAGGGCCCCAAAACGGCCCCGGCACCCAAGCCTGCCCCACAGGAAACTAAAAAAGCCCCAATACGGCCCAACTGAGCTCCATGAGAGCTGCTCAAGGTGTATGACACATGTGACTGCTTTCCTCTTCCTCCTCCTCCTCCTCCTCCTCCTGCTCCCTGCTCCTCCTTCTCCTCCTCATACTCATCCTCATCATCCTGATTCGCGGCTCTCCCAAGCCTGAGGACACGAGGTGTCACACATGACATGCCACCTCGATCAGTTGCCACCCGTAATGCTGGGGTGGCACAATGGCGGGACTTGCCGCAGGCAGCTGGAAACGTGTCGGAAAATGAACGAGTGTGCGCCGCTCTACGGCGAATGCAACATTATGAAAACGACCTGTGCTCCATCCGTGTAACGGTTGCGAATATCAAGCGATCACATACAGATGATGGAGTCTCCAACGAAACGCCGGACCCGCCCTACCGACACGTATGGGTGCGATGGGGAGGGGTTCTCTCTCTCTTTCTCTCCCTCTCTCTCTCTCTCTCTCTATATATATATATATATGTATTACACCAAAGAAAGCCCCAAAAAGTGAATGGTTTTCGCCGAGGAGATCGACTGGGAACCCGGGAGCCCAGAAACCCAAAACCTACCGAAATCGGCCCGGAACCATTAACCGGAAACCCGGGTGACCGGAACCGGGAACCCGGGAACCCAGCCAGCTGCCAAAATCGGCGGGAAACTTTCGCCAAATCTTTCAACTTCCTCTAGACCCCCTTCAGTGCAAGCACTGATTGGGGAATATATGTATAAAGAAAGTGGATGGACGGATGGAGGAGGAGAAGAAGGAGGAGAAGGGAGGAGGAGAGGGGAGGGAAATAACGACGACGACGAGCGCATGTGGCTAAATCCGCAGCGGCCAGCTACGAGGCTAACCTGCCACCTGCTAGCAACGTATCGCTGCGAGCTTCACGGGCCGAGTTTCGTACGCAAGCGATGCGGGGGCGGAGGCCGCCGAGATGGGCGACTCGCGAGATCGGCCCTCAGCTTGCCCGCAGGCAGGAGGACGAGGAGGAGAAGGGCGAGGGCGACGACCAAGAGGAGGGCCGAGCTCGTCGTCCCCCCTGGAGTAGGGCGACGAGATCTATGCATATCCACTGCTCCTGGCCAGGCCCATCCTGGGCCCAGGAGCGGTGTATATGCCTCCCTGGCCAGGCCAGGAGGGCATCTACACCGCTCCTGGGCCCAGGATGGGCCTGGCCAGGAGCAGTGGATATGCATAGATCTCGTCGCCCTATGGAGGCGGGCCGCAAGCTGTCGTGGTGGCCGCCGACCGTGACGAGCTTCTTGTCCGCGCAGCCCCACGCCTGGGGTTTTCCGGGGAGGCGCCGGGCCGCCGAGAGAGCCCTCGGCTCCTCGCCCTCCGTCTGGGGCCCTTCGCTCCCCTGGGCCTCGGGCTCCTCCTCCTCCTCCTCCTCCTCCTCCTCCTCCTCCTCCTCCTCCTCCTCCTCCTCACGATGGGAGGGGCAGGCCGTGCCAGCGCAGCGTGCCTCCAACAGGTGCCGAGGGGAGAGAGGGGCGGCCCACTCGGAGTCCAAACCCCCCCGGCGGCTCGGAAGACGGCGCGTTCGCGCCCTCCGCTCGACCGAACCGAACTTCACCAGCAAATCGGTCCTCCTCCTCCTCCTCCTCCTTCTCATCATCATCATCCCAAATCTCTTCTTCGCCCTCCTCCGTATCCTCCTCTGCACCCTCCTCTCCCACATCCTTCTCCTCCAGTCTTGACACGGACAGAGGCGTGTAATACTCAAAATGTGGTGTTCGCCTTGGCGCCGCGCGCACTGGCTTTAATAGCTTCATGAGGGCGGATCGGTTTCGAAATGTGGTTCTCGCCTCCACGCCGCACGCATTCGTCATCATTCGTCTTAGCATACACTGCGCTGACGGATGGTAAGCGGGTCGCTTTCAGAATCCGGTCCTCGCCGTCGCGCCACGCGCATGCGCCTCACAATCTTCCAGCCGCTACGCGGACGAAAGACGGGCCGTTCTCAACACGGGGCTCTCGCCGTAGAGCGGCGCACAATCGTCTTAAAATCTTCTCACTGCCAAGTGCACGGTAGGAGGGCAACTCGCTTTCAAAATCCGGCTCTCTCGCCCTCGCGCCGCACACACTTTTTCCGTCGGCGGCTAGGCAGAGGGACTGCTCTGGCGACGTAGCATTAGTGGGACACACAAATCGCGACTTGTGCTGCGCTGCACGATGGAAGAGGAAAGGAGCCCAGCGCGGGCAATGCGCCGCACACACATGTGCAAAACGCCCACCCGCTACTCGGAAGGAGGGCGGGGGCTTTTCAAAACCTGGCCCTCGTCTTCGCACGGCACACATTCGTCAACAAAAACGGCCAACCGCTGCACGGATGGAAGGCGGGTCGATTTCAAAATGTGGTCACCGCTTCAGCGAGCTTTAGCGTCGCGGGCATTCATGTCAAGGGCTGTCACCCGCTACGAGGATGGAGGGCGAACAATTTCCGCAGTGTGGCTCTCGCCTGAGCGTTGTGCGTAGTCGTCTTTACAACTCACAACGATTGCATGGATGGAGGACGGTTCATTTTCAAGACGGGGCTGCCGTGTGCGACCGCCTCAGATCGAATAGCCAGAAGCATCGATTTGTGCAGACGTTACGCGGATTCAGGGCGCCTCCTTTTCCAAATGCGGCTGTCGTTTGCGACGTCTTCAACTTGTGTTATCAGAAACGTGCGCCACCGCACTTGCAGCCGTTGGTGTGTGAATGTGTGTATATGTGTCGAGCCTTAGTTTTTCTTTCGCTATCTTGGCTTCTTGCGCAACGATAGTCAAGGCGCCCCCGACGAATCCAGCCCAAAATGCATTCATCGCTTCAACCACGTTCCCGCTTTGTTTGGCTGTCCGAAACACGAGCTGCATCAAGAACAGAACAGTGGGGGCAGCCGGCCGCCCCCCCCCCCCCCGCCGCCGGCCGCCCCCCCCCCCCCCCCCCCCTCCAGCCCCGAGGCGCCCGCCCGAGCGCGGTGGTTGAATCGCGCGGCAGCGTGACTGGATAGGCACGTGCACCAGCTGCACGGCTGGAGGGCTGTTCCTTTGCAAGGCGGGGCTCTCGCTGCGACACGTCCTCCGAGCCTCGTGGCCCCACCTCCCTGATGACTTGGGCGGTCTCCTTCCCCAACGAGGCGGCAGACCCATGGGGCGCTCGCCTTTCAAGGCGGCGCCTCCCGCAGCGAAGAGGAATGCCCCCAGAGGCTGGTGGGGAGGGAACTTGGAACGGGAGGACGTACTGGAGCATCTCTGATGCATCCTGGGTTGACCCAGGTCCTCACCATCCCAGAGTCCTTCCTCCGCCTCCTTCTCCTGGGCAGTTTGATTTTCAATTGTTGTGCTAATAATATATACACGTGTGCGTGTGACTTTCATCCTTCTCCTGGGACGTCCTGCATTCGGCCCTCGACGATCGGGGAGGGCGAAGTTGCCGGCCGGTTTCGGGAGCTTGTTGTACGCTTCTGCCCACGTTTGGGTCTCTGGAGGCTTTCGGGGGCCTCCAGGGACCTCTGAGGTCAGTGTCCGGGGTGGGAGCACAAGAATGTAACACATTCTTCTCCTCCTCCTCGGCCTCTGTCTCGTCCTTCGCTTTCCTCATCGTCGTCCTCTCGTCGTCTCGCCTTTTTCTCTGACAGAGGGTTCCTGGCCTCGGAAGCGCGCGCATGTTGTGTTTGTTTTTGCAATGCAACCCACTGTGGCTTCGGACACAATGTTTCACACGGGATCGTGGCCTCGCAAACGCCAGCCTTTTTTATGATGCGTGTTTGTCCTAGGAGCGCGGAACAATGATATCTTACGCGGGATCTTGGCCTCGAGAGCGCGCGCATCCATTCTTCTTGTTGTTACGATGAATCGTGTCCGTGAGATCGCAGAATCATCGTGCTTTTACTTATGACAGCACGTCCTGAGGCGTAGGGAAGATGTATGATTCGGCAGGGAGGGGGGGAGGGGGGGGCAATTTTTCTGGCTCGGAGGGATCAAGGACGGCAGAGAAATATCGGCCTCTAGCTGGGTTCGCTGCCTAACCCAGCTTGGCTAACCCAGCTTGGGCTAAACACCACCTTCACGTACCCCCGATGGTTCAACGATCTGGCCCCCGAGCGTCACCACGGCGGATTGGGAGGCCAAGATCATGACCGAAATGACGACTTCTCTGCGTCCGCGCACTGACATCCATCATGCAAGCACAGTCGAGCTACCACCACGCGGAACGCCAGATAATGAACGGGCACCCCTTTCTGACCCCAGCAGCGCCTCGGTGCACGAGGAGCGCCGGAGGCACAACCGTGGAAGGACCTGAGAAGCAGCGAACCCCAACGCGTGGGTGCCCTTGTCCTAGTCTTTCAGGTCCGGGCGGGATCGCCGAGTCTGAAGCAACACGGGGGCCTGGGCGCGGAAAGCACGGGCGTGGGCCGCGGGCGCCGATCGCGGGCACGGCTCGCGGGCGCTGTGTCGCTGGCGCCGCGGGGCAACGAGCACGCGGGCCACGGAGCGACAGGATCCGCACAGAAAAATCCAGACCTCCATGGTTCCCAGCCATCCTGTGGTGTTGGGTCCTCGTTTTGAGGAGACAGTCCCCGCGTCCCTCCTCCTCCTCTTCCTCCTCCTCCTCCTCTTCTCCTCCTCCTCCCCCTCCATCCTCCCCCTCCTCCTTCCTCCCTGCGTTTCACCCACCCAGTACAGCGTTTCGTGGCCCCATAGGGAGCCCACCGAAGGTCCCAGTGGCACCGCCCTCATGCGTCAGCCACCACCCAACACAGTCATTGTTCCCTGCGTTTCGCCCACCCAGTACAGCGTTTCGTGGTCCCATATGGTGGCTCCACTGAAAGTCCCAGTGGCGCCGCCCGCGTGCGTCAGCCACAACGCAGCACAGCCCTTGTTCCCTGCGGTTCACCCACCCAGTACAGCGCTTCGTGGCCCCATAGGGAGCTCCACCGAATGTCCCAATGGCACCGCCCGCATGCATCAGCCACCACCCAGCACAGCCCTTGCTCCCAGCGGTTCGCCCACTCAGTACAACGTTTCGTGGCCCCATAAGGGGGCTCCACCGAAGGTCCCAGTGGCACCGCCCGCATGCGTCAGACACCACCCAACACAGCCCATGCGTCAGCCACCACCCAGCACAGTTGTTTTTCCTTGCGTTTCATCCACCCAGTACAACGCTTCGCGGCCCGATAGGGAGCCCCACCGAAGGTCCCAGTGGCACCGCCCGCATGCGTCAGCCACCACCCAGCACAGCCTTTCCTCCCGGCGTTTCACCCTCCCAGCGCAGCGCTTCGTGGCCCCATAGAAGGCTCCACCGAAGGTCCCTGTGGCACCGCCCGCGTGCGTCAGCCACCACCCAGCACAGCCCATGCGCCAGCCACCACCCAGCACCAGTTTTTCCTTGCGTTTCACCCACCCACTAAAACGTTTCGCGGCCCCAGAGGAAGCCCACCGAAGGTCCCAGTGGGTGGCGCCGCCCGCATACGTCAGCCACCACCCAGCACAGCCCTTGCTCCATGCGTTTCGCTCACCCAGTACAATGCTTCGTGGCCCCATAGGGGGCTCCACCGAAGGTCCCACTGGCACCGCCCGCATGCGTCAGCCACCACCCAACACAGCCCTTGCTTCCTGCGGTTCACCCACCCAATACAACGTTTCGTGGCCCTATAGGGAGCCCCACCGAAGGTCCCAGCGGCGCCGCCCGCATGCGTCAGCCACCACCCAGTACAGCCTTTTCCTCCCTGCGTTTCACCCACCCAGTACAGCGCTTCGTGGCCCCATAACGGGGGCCCACCGAAGGTCCCAGTGGCACCGCCCGCATGCGTCAGCCACCACCCAGCACAGCCTTTCCTCCCTGCGCTTCACCCTCCCAGCACAGCGCTTCGTGGCCCCATAGAAGGCCCCACCGAAGGTCCCAGTGGCACCGCCCGCATGCGTCAGCCACCACCCAGCACAGCCCATGCGTCAGCCACCACCCACCACCAGTTTTTCCTTGCGTTTCACCCACCCAGTACAACGCTTCGTGGCCCCATAGGGAGCCCACCGAAGGTCCCAGTGGGTGGCGCCGCCCGCATGCGTCAGCCACCAACCAGCACAGCCTTTCCTCCCTGCGTTTCACCCACCCCTCCCGGTGAAATGTTCTACTCTTCCCTGACGCGTCAGGCCTGCGGAGCGCGCTGGGCCCCGGTCCAAACGGGGGGGGGCGGAACGGCGGGGGGAAAGACTTAAGGATGGAGAAGACGTAGGAAGGGAGGAATACAATTTTTTCCACCCGGGGGCGCCGGGGCACCAGGGGGCGCGGCTTCTACAGGACACCGCTGCTACCTGGACCGGGCGTTAAGTGCAAATAAAAATAGTCCCAAGCTGAGTCGGGGGATGAACAAGGAGAACAGGATGGAGGGACGACGTCAAAGGAAGAGGACGTTGAAGACGAAGAAACACGAGGGCAAGGATGACAAGGACGACGCGGAGGGCGGGGAAAGACATCAAGGAGGAGCACGCGAGCAGGTGCGGCACGAGAATGACGAACCAACGGTCGGCGGAACACCAGCGCCGCTACACCAGCAATTGGCTGGTACGAAGAGCAGGGGCAAGTGCTACACCGAAGCCTTACTCCCAGTAAGGGAACGGTGGGGGCCGTTCCCCAGGGGAAGGGCATTATTTAATCATAGAAGTGCCTTGGTGGACCAGTTCAAACATGATTTATGTGCGACACATGCCATAGCACGCGTTGCAAAACGTGCGCAGTATGCACGTAGTTCTGCAGATATGAGGCGAAATGCTACTGGGCAGATCCAGCCATGGAGTCTCCAACTCCGCCTGATCTAGCGTGCTCGAACTCGAGCTCTAGTGCTCCTGCTCAAAATACGTATGGGCGGGTGCATGCGGGTAAAGTAGCACCGGCACACATAACCAAAACTGATCTTATAGAGGTTATCCGACTCATCCTACTAAGCCTGATGAGGCTCGACGCTTCCCCCCCTGATACCCCCCCCCTCTGCTTGCCCCCTCTGCTTGTCCCCGACCTCCCGGCCTAAGGCCAGCCGCCAGGCGGCGTGCTCGGGGCTGGCGGGCGCAAGCCCTGCGAAGCGCCCATCGCGACCGGCTCCGCGGCGCCAGAAACGCTGGACGGCGCGTCAGGGGCAGCGCCAGCGTCACCCGCCCGGGCGCCGCGCGAAGGCGGGGGCTGCACGGGGGGCCTGGCCGCGCGGCTCGGCGTCGCATCAGCGAGCTGCGGGCGCCCCTCGTGGAACTGGGCGCGCTTCTGTGACAGCTGCCTCAGTGACGCGCGGCAGCAGCGCATGAGCTCGTCGTGGAAGAGTGCCCCCCCCAAGTTCTGCGTCGGGCCAGCCCTTGGGAAACACCTCGGCATCCTGCTCCTGGCGCCCCCCCAGGCGCGGGAACTGATCGAAGGCCGCCTGAAGCGCTGCCACCGCTTCTGGCTTGGACGGGCGCGCTCGCCTCTTCCGCTTTGCGGGGGCCTCTTCGTCCGACGCGGCCACGCTGAAGAGGTCGGCGCAGGCGTTCACGGAAATTGGGCTTTTCCCGGCCAGGAGCGCGCGACGGATGAGCTCTCTGTCCTTGAAAGCTGCCTTCGTGAAAACCATGGCCCCCCTTCGCCAAGGCCCTGATTGTCGAGTTGCGCCTCGCCCGCCAAGACCGCGAACGTCAGCGCGCGCTCGCCCGAGCCCGGCGCCTCGCCTCCCGTCGGGGGGGCACCGGCGGGATCGCTCTCCGCGGCGCCCAGACTGGCGGGCTGCGAGACGTCGACATTGCCGCCGCCGGCCCGCGCGGCAGCGCGCGCAACGTCAGCCACCAGGCCGCCAGCGGGAACCGGCCCCTGGGGCGCCGCCGGGCAAGCTGGCACCTGCGTGGCGAGCGGCGCGGCGTACGCATGAGGGTGATAGTGGCCCCGAACAGGGCGCGCCAAACGCCCTGGCCCGTTGTCGCCGTCGCTCTCGCCGTCGGCAGCGTCGCCTGCGGGCGCGCAATTCAAGGGGGGAGGGGGTCGACCTGGCCTAACACCCCAACGCCAACACCCGAATCCTAAGACCCCAACCCTATACCCCGTAACCCTGACACCCTGACCCGAACCCTAACACCCTCATCCTCGCCGAACCACTCAAACCCTAACCATGGCACAGAAATCCGATCACTAACCGCGCCCCTAACGCACTAACGCTAGCACCATACCGTAGCCCCAACGCACTAACCCTAACACCTTAACCCTTCCCCCCGAAACTGAACCCTGACCCCGCCTAAACCCGAACGCGCTAGCCCTAACCGTAACACTCGACACCTAACATCCCGAGCTTTTCAGCATCACCCTACCACCTTCACCCCAGCACCACAATCAAAACACCGTTGCCCTAACACCCTGACGCGAACACCCGAACCCTCACCCTAACTCCCGAGCGATAACACCCTAATGCGAACCCCAAAAAGCCCGAGCACCGTATCCATGGCCCTAGCCATATCACACAAGTTCTTACACACCCTGGCCCAAACCTTAACACACCAACCGCGACACCCTCACCCGAACCCTGACACCCGAACCCTAACGCCTTACCCCTTACACCCTAACCCGAACACCCGTGCTCTCGCCATAGCACCCTGGCCCCAACGCCCGAACCCTAACACACGCATCCTCACACCCTAACTCTAACCGAACACCCACACCCCCTAAGTCGAACACCCGAACCCTAACACCCTAACCTTAACAACACCCGAGCCCGAACATCCTAGCCCCAAGCCGAACACCCTGGCCATAACACCTTAGCCCAACCACGAACACCCTAGACCGAACCATAAGCCCGAAACCCACATACACCCAAACCCTTACACCCTCACACCCTCTCGCCAACACCCTAACCCTGAACCGAAGCCCCATGGACCTAACCCTGACACCGTAACGCAGTAATCCTGACACCCGAACCCAAACACCCGAAATCCGCTAACCCTTACACCCACACCCGCACCCCAACACACTGACCCAGGCCGGGGCCCGCGCACGACAATTCCTGATTCCCCAATCAGAGCTTGCCTCTGTAGGGTCCTAGCGGATTCGTATGGTTAGGTGAGGTGGGGCGCCGATTTCGGTGGCCGGTGGCCATCGGTGGCCGGGTGCCCGGGTGTCCGGATGCCCGGGTGCGTCGTCGCCGATTTCGGTGGCCAGGCCAGGGTGCCCAGGAGCCCAGGGGCCTCATTTCCCTATAGCACAATCGCCATGCAGCTCTATAGCCCTATAATCCTATAGTGCCCTATAGCCCTATAGACCTATAGCCCTCTTGCCCTGTTGCCCTATAGCCCTATAGCCCTGTAGCCCTATAGCCCTGTAGCCCTGTAACCCTATAGCCCTATAGCACAATGGCACTATAGTCCTATAGCCCCATAGTGCCCTTTAGACCAATAGCCCAACAGCCCAAATAGCACATATAGCCCTAGATCTATAGCCCTATAGCACAATAGCCCAATAGCCCTATGGCCCTACAACCCTATAGCACTCTAGCCCAATAGCCCTATATACCTATAACACTCATAGCCCAGCAGCCCAATAGACCATATAGCCCATACCTATACGACCACCCTTCGGGTGATAAGGAGGTTCGGGGGGGGGGGGAGGATGCAGCGTCTCACTCGATCGGTCTCACTATCCATCTCACTATCGGTCTCGCTCGATCGATCTCACTCGATCGAACTCACAATCGATCTCACTCGATATATCTCATTCGCTCGGTCTCACATTTGATCTGAATATATCTCACAATCGATCTCACATTCGGTCTCACTATCGATTTCACTACCGATATCACAATCGATCTAACATTCAACGTCATCATCATCATCACCACCAACACCATCATTTTCCTCGTCATCGGGACACTGTCGTCATCATCATCATCGTCATCATCATCAACGCCATCATCACCAGGCCATCATCATCATCCCCATCATCATCTCATCATAGTCAGCGACATCATCACCATCATCATCGGCACACAGCCTTCATCATCATCGGCACACAGTCTTCATCTCAGTATCGATCTCACTATCGGTCTCGCTCGATCGATCTCACTCGATCGATCTCACAATCGATCTCACTCGATCTATCTCATTCGATCGATCTCACAATTGATCTCACAATCGATCACACAATCGATCTCGCATTCGGTCTCCATATCGATCTCACTATCGATATCACAATCGCTCACACAAGCAACGTCATCATCATCATCCACATCATCAACATCAACATCATCACCAACATCGTCATCATCATGAGGAGACCGTCATCAACATCATAAACATCATCAACGTCAACATCATCATCGGGACAACATCATCATCATCACCATCATCATCTCATCATCAACATCATCATCATCGGGACACAGTCATCGCCATCATCATCATCAGCATCATCATAAACATCATCATAATCGGGACACCATCATGATCACCATCGTTCTCATCATCAGCATTATCATCAACATCGTCATCATCCTCGGACACCATCATCATCATGATCATCGCATCATCATCATCGACATCAACATCATCAACAACATCATCATCATTGGAGCACCATCATCATCATCATGAGCAACATCATCATCAACATCGTCATGACCATTACTATCATCATCGGGACACCATCAGCATCGGCATCATCATCATCACCATCACCATCATCATCAGCATCATCATCGGGACACCATAAGCATCATCAACATCATCATCAACATCATCATCACCAACATCATCGGAATCATCATCATCATCATCGGGACACCATCATCGTCATCATCATCAACATAATCATCATGAGCACCATTACTCTCATCATCGGGACACCATCATCATCATCGACACCATCATCAATACCATCCTCATCTTCATCGGGACACCACCATCATCATCATCTCATCATCATCATCATCATCATCATCATCATCATCTCATCATCATCATCCTCGCGGGACACCGCGGGACACCGGCGGGGCACCGCGGGGCACCGCGGGACACCGCGGGACACCGCGGCACACCGCGGGACACCGGCGGGACACCGCGGGCCACCGGCCGCCCGGAAGGGAGTCATTTGGTCCGGCCGCGCCTCAGCCACACGGAACACCAGCGGGGCACCGGCGGGGCACCGCGGGCCACCGGCCGCCCGGAAGGGAGTCATTTGGTCCGGCCGCGCCTCAGCCACAGGAGACTTTCTCTCGCCCGCCCACGCAGCTTCGCCTCGCCCGCACGGCACGCACGCACACGAAACCGAAATCGATGTCCCGGTAGGGGGGCTCTCCGTTCCACTTCGATCTCATCCCCTCACCTCCGATAGCCCCTTACCCTCATAGCCCGATAGCCCCAAAAAGATCGGATTGGGCTTTTCTCCGGTATCATATGGTGATACGGAAGGGGCTGCGGCTCTGCTTTTGCAAAGAAGCCAGGTGCACCGTCTTCGTCCAGAGCAGCTCGCCATATGGCCCGGATGGCAATGCTGATGCCGAGCATGCGCCTGGCGCACTGGACGTGCTGGGTGGCGAGGAGCGGCAACCCCGAGGCCGCGTCCAAGGTGCCCCCGCCTCCGGCGTAATCCAGCACGGCAACGAGAGCAGCCTGAACGCCCTGCTGGCCCGCGGCGTTGGCTTCCAGCGCAGCCAAAGTAGGATCGTCGTCTCCTCGCAACTGCACGCGGATGCTCTGTGCCACTTGGTTGCCCGTCATGATATTGCGCGCCTCCTCCTCGAACGGCAAGATCGCCTGCGGCGTCTTGGCGAAGAGCTCTGCAACCCTCCTGGCCCCCGCTTGGATGTGGCCCGTGGGGCCCGGCAGTTCCCCCCTGTTAGAAATGCGGAACTCGGCCCGCAACTGCGCGGCGCCCACGTCGGACGAGGCAACCCGCATGCATCGCAACCGGGGCTCCTCGCCATCTGGGAACTCCACCTCGCATCCGCCAACCAGGCCCACGAAACTGCGAGCCCGGGAATTTGCTGCCGACGCCTCGCCCGTCTCGGTGTCCCTCTCCAAATGCTGGGCCGCGGCCTCAGGGGCGTCGAGGTATGTCTCCCAATTGAAAGTCTGCGCCTGCTGGGGGGTGAGCGGCAGCCACGCCCGCGCGGAGGCGCCGCGCGGGAGGCGACTCCCCGCGGGCGGCGTAGCGCGGCACGCAATGGCCAGGTCAATGCAGACGACGAAGCGCTCCTTAGTGCACGCCGCGCGGTTACCCACGACCCCCCTGCCCATGGCTATGAATTCCCCAGGGTGTCCGTTGCCGAGCAGAGACACCGAGACGCGTATGCCGCGAGACTCGCCAAAGGTCGCGCTTGCGCGAGTTGCCCGTCTCGTCTTGCCACCCCGATCAAAGTGTTCAGGGTGGGCGCGTGAACCGTCGGTGCCCGATCCTTCTCTCCTCCTCTTCCACCTCCTCCTCCGCGGCCGGTAGTGAGCAGGCCGAGGCCGCCCCAGAACTCGCGCGCCTCGTCCAGATTGAACGCCCTGCCGCCCCACGCCTCTGATCGCCTGAACTCGGCAACCCGCCCGTCGCCCTCCGAAAAGTCAACGAGGGGAAAGCCGCTGGAGCACCGGTAGAAGAATTCCGTGAAAGCGAAGCTTTGGAGACAGATACTCTTCATGGTCACGGGGGGGCCGTCGTCGAAGAGCGAGTCGACGTGCTCGCCAATGACGTCGTCGCACGTGTCGAAGATCTCCTCGCACACACTGAAAAGCCGACTCTCGCCCGCCTGCGCGTTCCCCACCTGGAACACCGGTGCAATTAGTGGAGTGGGCTTCTGGCTCCATATCTCGACGGCGGCGCCACTTGTAAGAGCCGCCATGGAGCCTCCAACCATCAAGGCGCTCGTGCAATATCCTCGGCACGTCGTGTTAACGATGGGCCCCAAGAACTCGCGCACCTGAAGGGGGAGGTGCTCCGCCGGGCTGAACTCACTGGCGACGTGAGCCATCGCCATCGCAAAGAGTTTCTTCACTTCCTTCTGGGACAGACTCTCCGCGTTCTTCCCTGCCATGGCCGCGCAGTGCGCGACGGCGCGGTCGCGTCGCAAGTGTGACCCGCAGGACTCGCCGCGGCAATCCCACGAACGGGGACCTTTGAGCCAAGACGCTGCGTGCGAGGTTGGCAGATGGAACCTCGCAGCGGGGCAACGAAGCTGGGGCCTTTGTCTCGCCTTCGAATCGGCATCTTCGCGCGGGTGCAAAAGCAGCGGCCCGACCTCCGCGCGCCCGCCACGTCAGATCGATGGGCCGTCTGCCACGCTTTTTTTCACGATCGGGCAAACTCCCAAAACCTGCGGCGGGGCGGGCAACCCCGCTGCGCGCTCCGAAACCTCGCCCGAGGCCCTGGTTATTGCAGGGCGACGGAAAGCGCGACGCGCACAGCGAAATCCCCACGGCCTCCAGGAATCTCCAAGACGGGGCCGCGAAGCTCTCAGGAAGCCCAAGAGATTTCGCATGCATTTTCGCCCCTCGCCCCAACCCTTCCCCCGTCGCACCCCGCGCCCCTCGCCCGACCCATGATCCGAACGTTGGCAAGAAGGCGAGGCCGCGAGAGGCCCCGTGCATCAGCGCTGTCTCGGCTTCTTCTCGGCCGAGGCCGAGGCGGCCTCGCTCGCCCGAGCTACCTTCCTGGCGGCCGCGGCCCGGGCGTCCTTAATGCGCCCCAGAGTCTCCACATTCAACGCGTCCACCATCTCTTGCACTGGGAGGCCCACCAGCCCACGCGGTGGGCCACGTGGCCCAGCGGGGGCAACTCGCTGTTCATGATGTCGCAGATGTTCGTGGGGAACCTGCTCAACAAGGTTTTGTTGGCCTCCAGCCCCGGCAGGCAATGTTCGCTGCACCGCGTGCCCACGCGCCCGCTGGAATGGCAATCGTCGACCATGTCAGCCATCTCGGTTGCCAACCGCGCAGCCATGGCGGTGCCCTCCCCGTTCTTCTCCGCCACGAGGCGCAGGTGGCACGCGTCGTCGTGGACGACAATCTTGAGGTCGGGCATGTGGGCCGCCACTATGGCGAGGAATCGGTGCCGCTGGCTGAGGGGCTCAGCGCAAATGAGCTCGTCCACGTGCGCCGCAATGCCAGACGCGGATACGGCCGCCAGGAAGCCCGCTGCGCGTGCGCGTCCGTCTCCTCGTGCGTGGAACACTCGGAAGCGGCGCGTGGCCCGTTCGAGCTCCAGGATGCCATGAAGCTCTTTTCTTTGCGCCCTTTCTTGCCAGCCGCGCCCTGCTTTCGAAGCGCCACGCGGCGAGCCCGGCGCGCTTGAATGCGCGCGCCAGCCCCAGTGCCGAAATACGAAGCCAGCGCATCTGGAGAGACAGTGCACGCGGGCTGCCAGCGAGGCGCACAGCCTTTGAGCTGCACCTCCAGGGGGGACCAATCATCTGGCCCATGCAGGGCTCGGCGCAACAGGTGGTTGCATACAGTCTCGTGTGGCGCAGGCGGGTCAGCCACTAACGCCTTGGCACGCTTGGGGCACATCGTCCCCTTCCCATGCGGACGGTCAGGGCACCCTCGCAAAAGGTATTTGTCCAGCCCGGCGCAGTAGACCACGTGAGAGAAAGGCATGCCGCACGCTCGGCGGTACAACTTCGCGTTGCCATCGATGGCAAGAATGTCTGTGCGGTCTCCAGACAAACGGACCTGCTCCAAATGTCGGCGGAACATCAACGGCCCGTACCAGCGCCAACTCTTCTGCACCAGGGCCTCAATGACGAGACACAGCAAATCTTCTGCCAACTCGTCAAGTTTCTCGGGCGCCCCCTCCTGGCATCGCTTCCACAAAAGCTGCCGCACCCAAGTGGAACTCAAGTTCGTCCTCGCCCGCGCGAGCACGCCTGGGCCGTGCATCATGCGGAAGATGGTAGCCTCGCCCATGAAGGAAGAACGGTGAACCAACAGGCGGTACCGCCACTTCCGCAGCCACGCCGGTGCCGGCGCCGGTGCCGGTGCCAGTGCCAGTGCCGGTGACGGCGCCGGCGCTGGTGCCAGTGCCAATGCCGGTGCTAGTGCCGGTGCCGGTGCCGGTGCCGGTGCCGGTGTCGGTGCCGGTGCTGGTGCCGGTGCCAGTGCCGGTGCCGGTGCCGGTGCTGGTGCCGGTGCCGGTACCAGTGCCACTGCCGGTGCTGGTGCTGGTGCCGGTGCCGGTGCCGGTGCCGGTGCCGGTGCCGGTGCCGGTGCCGGTGCTGGCGCCGGTGCCGGTGGGCGAGAATCGATCTATAGTGGCAATGGTGGTGGTGGTAGTAGTAGTAGTAGTAGTAGTAGTAGTAGTAGTAGTAGTAGTAGTAGTAGTAGTAGTAGTAGTAGTAGTAGTAGTAGTAGTAGTAGTAGTAGTAGTAGTAGTAGTAGTAGTAGTAGTAGTAGTAGTAGTAGTAGTAGTAGTAGTAGTAGTAGTAGTAGTAGTAGTAGTAGTAGTAGTAGTAGTAGTAGTAGTAGTAGTAGTAGTAGTAGTAGTAGTAGTAGTAGTAGTAGTAGTAGTAGTAGTAGTAGTAGTAGTAGTAGTAGTAGTAGTAGTAGTAGTAGTAGTAGTAGTAGTAGTAGTAGTGGTAAGTACCGTCGTAACACTACTGAAACAATGTAGTATGATTGCTACCCTTAATAATAGTGCTGTAGTATCGTTTGAGTACGTACTAAGTAGCACCCCGCAGTTGCGGATCGGAGGTTGGGGGGTGAGATCGAAGTGGAACGGAGAGCCCCCCTACCGGGAAATCGATTTCGGTTTCGTGTTCGTGCGTGCCGTGCGGGCGAGGCGAAGCTGCGTGGGCGGGCAAGAGAAAGTCTCCTGTGGCTGAGGCGCGGCCGGACCCAATGATTCCCTTCCGGGCGGCCGGGGCCCCGCGGTGTCCCGCCAGTGTCCCGCTGGTGTCCCGCTGGTGTCCCGTGTGGCTGAGGCGCGGCCGGACCAAATGATTCCCTTCCGGGCGGCTGGGGCCCCGCGGTGTCCCGCCGGTGTCCCGCGGTGTCCCGCGGTGTCCCGCGGTGTCCCGCAGTGTCCCGCGGTGTCCCGCCGGTGTCCCGCGGTGTCCCGCGAGGATTATGATGATGAAATGATGATGATAATGATGATGATGATGGTGATGATGATGCTGATGATGATGATGATGAGATGATGATGATGATGGTGTCCCGATGAAGATGATGATGTTGATGACGGTGTCGATGATGATGATAGTGTCCCGATGATGAGGATGATGATGCTCATGATGATTATGTTGATGATGATGACGATGATGGTGTCCCGATGATGATGATGATTCCGATGATGTTGGTGATGATGATGTTGATGGAACTGGTGTCCCGGCGATAATGATGTTGATGATGATGATGTTGATGATTATGGTGTCCCGATGACGATGCTGATGATGATGGTGATGATGATGATGGTGATGCTGATGGTGTCTCGGTGATGATAACAATGATAATGACGATATTGATGATGATGTTGCTCATGATGATGATGGTGCCCCAATGATGATGATGCTGTTGTTGATGATGATGCGATGATCATGATGATGATGGTGTCCCGGGGATGATGACGATGTTGATGATAATGTAGATGATGAGAACGATGGCGATCATGATGGTGTCCCGATTATGGTGATGATTCTGCTGATGCTGCTGATGATGATGCCGATGACTGTGCCCCGATGATGATGATGATGATGATGATGATGTTGATGACGAGATGATGATGGTGATTGTGATGATGATGTTGTCCCGATGATGGTGCTGACGTTGATGATGATGTTTATGATGATGATGATGACTGTGCCCTCATGATGATGACGATGCTGGTGATGATGTTGATGTTGATGATGTTGATGATGATGATGATGATGATGATGATGATGACGTTGATTGTGAAAGCGATTGTGATATCGATAATGAGATCGATATTGAGACCGAATGTGAAATCGATTGTGTGATCGATTGTGAGATCGATTGTGAGATTAAGTGTGAGATCGATCGAATGAGATAGATCGAGTGAGATCGATCAAGTGAGATCGACCGAGCGAGACCGATAGTGAGATCGATATTGAGATCGATAGTGAGACCGATTGAGTGAGACGTTGGTTCCCCCCCCCCGAACCTCCTCATCACCCGAAGGGTGGTCGTATAGGTAAAAACTAAGGGGCGGCGGGGGCGTCTGCAGTCAGCGAAGCTCTGAAGAAACCCGCCGCAGGTGCCTCAAAAAAAAACTATACAACGGGCCCGCCGCAGCCGCCGACTCCCCGTTAAAGCAATGTGGGTGGGTCGCGGGCTGGGTCGCGGATGGGTCGCGGGTGGGTCGCGGGAGGGTCGCGGATGGCCGCCGGTGGGTCGCAAATGGGTCGCGGGCCGGGTCGCCGGGTGGGTCGTATACGTGGGTGGGTCGTGGGTGAGTCGCAGGTGGATCCCGGTTGGGTCGCGGGCTGGTCGCGGGCGGGTCGCGAGCGGGTCGTGGGCGGGTCGCGGGGGGGGTCGCGGGTGGGTCGCGGGTGGGTCGCAGGGTAGGTCGCGGGTGGGCCGCGGGTGGGTCGCGGGCCGGTCGTTGGGTGGGTCGCGGGTGGGTCGCGGGCTGGGTCGCGGGGGGGACGACGCCAAACAACAACAACAACAACAACAACAACAACAACAACAACAACAACAGCAACAACAACAACAGCAACGACAACAACAACACCAACAACAACCTAACAAGCAAACAAACAAACACAACAACAACAACAACAACAACAACAACAACAACAACAACAACAACAACAACAACAACAATACTGACGTTAAGACTGCTCGCTCTTGTCTGCCCGGGTGTCATTCAACGTGTATTTCCGAAACCCTCGATACCCGCCTTCTTCGTCTTCGATCGTACCCCCTTTGAGGGGTATATCTTTGTTCCCTGCAGGCTGGGCCCCGGCAAGCGGCGGGGCGGCCGCGGACCGTCGGCCTGGCCAGCAGCAGCGCTGACCAGCGGCAGCCCGACCCCAAGAGGGACGGACAGGGGACTGACCACGACGACGACGACGACGACGACGACGACGACGACGACGACGACAGGCGAAAGCGCGAGCGAGAGCGACAGCGGGGCCACGAAGGGCAGTGATGGGGCCACGAAGGGCAGGCAGGGGGCCACGAAGGGCGACAGCGGGGTCACAAAGGGCATGCGTATGGGGCCACGAAGGGCAATGCGGGGCCACAGACGGGCAACGACGGGGCCACTGAGGGTAGCAACGGGGCTACGTAGGGCAGCGAGGGGGCCACAAAGGGCGACAGCGTGGCCACGAAGGGCATGCATATGGGGCCACGACGGGCGCGAACGAGCGGGGGCCACGAAGGGCATACATATGTATATTTGGCCGCGGAGGGCAAAGACGGGGCCACTGAGGGCAGCGACGGGACCACAAAGGGCAGCGAGGGGGCCACGAAAGGCGACAGCGGGGCCACGAAGCTCATGCAGATGGAGCCACGACGGGCGCGAACGAGCGGGGGCCACGAAGGGCATACATATATGGGGCCACGAAGGGCAGCAAGGGGGTCACGAAGGCTGCAACGGGGCCACGAAGGGCAGCGACGGGGCCACGAAGGGCTGCAACGGGGCCACGAAGGGCGGCGAGGGGGCCACGAAAGGCTGCAACAAGGCCACGAAGGGCACCGAAGGGGCCACGAAGGGCTGCAACAAGGCCACGAAGGGCAGCGAGGGGGCCACGGAGGGCTGCAACAGGGCCACGAAGGGCAGCGAGGGGACCACAAAGGGCTGCAACGGGGCCACGAAGGGCAGCGAGGGGGCCACGAAAGGCTGCAACGGGGCCACGAAGGGCACCGAGGGGGCCACGAAGGGCTGCAACAGGGCCACGAAGGGCAGCGAGGGGGCCACGAAGGGCTGCAACGGGGCCACGAAGGGCACCTAGGGGGCCACGAAGGGCTGCAACAGGGCCACGAAGGGCAGCGAGGGGGCCACAAAGGGCTGCAACGGGGCCACGAAGGGCAGCATGATCCCGTTTCCTAAATACGCTGTGAGGGAGTCCTAAGCGTGAGCGCGACTCCTGCCTGAGTGCCGGGGACGCGGCGCTTGAGTATATTGCGGGGAATTCGAACGCAAGAGCGCGATTCACATCGCAAGCAAATCTCCAGCGAGAGCGCGACCCTAGAGCGCCGAGAGAGCGATTCCGGAATAAATTGTAAGGAAGTCCCAAGCGAGAGCGCGATTCCTGAGTAAAATGAAAGGAAGTCTCAGGCGGGAGCCGTTGTTGTTGCAATCCGGGGCTGGGGAAAACATTTCAATTGAAAAACACAATGGTCACCGGAGGGGGGAATCGACAATACTTATTCTTCAGTAGTGAGAAATCAACAGCAACAACAAAAATAATTATCCCAGTGCGACCCTACCTGGGAGTTGGAGCATTTAGGAAAGCAAATCTACATCTACACCGACAGCTACATTAACATCTACACCTGCATCTACATCCGTTGCTTTGCTGCTGTGCTATGCTATGCTCTGTTATGCTATGCCATGCTATGCTGCACGGTGCTATGCTCGGCTGTGCTGTGCTGCGCTATGCTATGCTATGCTATGCTATGCTGCGCTATGCTATGCTATGCTGGGCTTTGCTATGATATGCTGTGCTGCGCTATGCTATGCTACGCTATGCTATGCTGTGCTCTGCTATGCTAAAGCTCGGCGAAGCTAAGATGACGGTAAGCTAAACTAAGATAAACCTGAGCTAAGATGAAGTTAAGCTAAGCTAAGATGAAATAAGCTAAGCTAAGATGATATAAGCAACGCTAAGCTAAGGGAACGTCACTGGGGGAACCGCGGGGCGGATGCCAGGGGAACCGCCCGGGGCGAGGACCACTGCGCGGCCCTTTAAGCTCACAGGGTAAGAACCCTTCTAGGCAGAGCCTAGGTAGGGAACAACACACAACAAAAGCATCAACAACAATAATCCGCACCGCGGAATCCCACTTCAGCCACGCACCCAGGGACAGTGAATGACCGTTCGGCCCCCTTACTCTGACTGTAGCACTATAGAGTGTAGTATCAGTATTTGAAAAACTGACAACATGTAACGCTGATCATTCGAAACTGTTAAAACAGATGATTGTTCTCAAGTCTGCAGAAAATACTATTCATTTTGAAAATTTGAAAGATTGTGATGGCTCTGCATATGTGAACTTTCAGGCTTCAACCTTTCAACTTTGCTGCCGCTTTTTTGAGTCAAACTTTGAAGCCTTCAAAATTTGAAAGCCTGAAATTCAAGCGCCCTCCCACAGAAGCCCCCCAATGGCCCAAAGACGGCCATGGAGAGACCCAAGACGGCCCAAGAGGGCCTCATGAGATCTTATGGAGGCCCAAGAGGGAGAAAGCGAAGGGGCCTTGAGAGCCTGCACCCTCGAGGCTCTCAACATACACCCAAACCGCACACCGATGCCCTAAAAAGCCAACAAGAAGGCCCCAAGAGGCTCCGACAATGTCTCCAAGAGATCCTCCAATGACCTCCCAGGAAGCCCCATGAAGCCTCCCTAAGAGGCCTGTTGCCCACGACCTGGGGACGGTGGTGCGCTTGGTTCCCCGAAGCCATTCAAGTCCTAAGGCCTCCCTAGAAACTCTCAGAGACTCGCAAAGGCATCCGAAAACACGAGTGGCCTCCCGGGGCCTCCCGGGGCTTCCAAACAGGCCCGCAGATGCGCCAAAGCAAAGGCAGGAAAAACAGCAAACAAACGAAAACCCCAAATTGGAGGCGCCGCACACCGTCGCTTTACACAACCAATGAACCGTTAGACGGCGGGTCGTTTTCATAAAGGAGCGCTCGCCCTGACGCCGCGCATACTCGGCGAGTCCTTTCCAAGACGGAGAAGGCATTGAACGAATGAAAGCAGGGGGAACTCCGATCGGGGATCGGCCATGGATACCACCCCCGCCCTCATGAGATAAGGAATACTCCAGGGTCTGCAGCCTCCTGGGCACATTCCTTAACAAAAACCCCCACCGTATTGGGGTCTCCCCTTGGCCTCGCGCGCATTCGAATACAAAGTCCACAATCTACACTCACGTGACCATTCCTCGACCTCTAGGACCCGGCGTTCTGTGTTGTACAACAGCTAGCACGGATGAGGAGAGCGGCTCCTTTGTCGAAACGGGGCTCTCATGGGACTCCCGCGAAGAAGACGCCCACGAATCTGAAATCCTGCAAGGCCTAACCGATGGATGCCATGCTCTTCTCAAAATGAGGCTATCCCTGGGTCGCCTTGAAGGGCTGTCACGTCCCACGACTTTGACAAACTGGAACGCTCAGACGCATGAATGGCATGTACTTCTCAAAATGGGGCCACCCTTGGGGTCCTCTATCTGGAAGGAGGATCCTTGACAACAGGCGTCCTCGTCTGACTGGCGGACCTGCAGCCACTCGTCATTGTAGGGGGGGCGCCCGCAGTGGAAAGAATACTTATATGGACTTATGAGGATGGGACTTGGGACAGGAGGGTGCGTTGCAACATCGGTTGATGCATCGTGGGCGGCTTATTCTGGTCTTTCTCTTCCTTCTCCTCCTCCTCGCCGTCCTCTTCCTCCTCCTTCTTCTCCATCATCCTCCCTCCTCCTGCTCCTCCTCGTCCTCAACCTACTTTTCCTCGTCCTGCGTCTCTTCGTCCTCCTCCTCGTCCTTGCCCTCCATCTCCTCGCCCTCGTCCTCGTCCTCCTCTTCCGACTCCTCTTCTCTCTTTCTCCTCTTCTCCCTCCTCCTTCGCCTCGTCCTTCTGGTCCTCCTCATCTTCCTCCTCCTCCTCCTCCTCCTCCTCCTCTTCCTCCTCCTCCTCCCCCTGCTCTTCCTCATCGTCCCTCCTCCTCCTCCTCCTCGTCCTCCTCGTCCTCCTACTTCTCCTCTCAGGCTGCGCACTTTTGCTCAGCGAGGGGCGGCGGACCCGGCGGGGCGCTATGTCCTGCGAGCGGTCCGCGTGCCGCTCCGCTCCGCGGGGCGGCATGCCAGGACAAAGCGTGGGGCGTGGTTCGCGCGCCGAGCCAGAACCGGCTGAGCGACACGATACGCTCAGACCTAGGGCAGTCTGACATCCTTCAAAGCAGGAGACTTTCCGCAGGCCAAAAAAACCCAAACCATCAGATCACTCGACGAGGGTACCCTCCCCCAGGATGCACAAGAACATGCAACAAACGTGAAGCGCCGATTTGTCCATTGGGCTCGTCGGGGGGGCAACAAAAGGACGATGGCGACGACAAGGCGGCGGATGTCGAGGATGGCAGCGTGGATGACGGGGAGGGCAGCGAAGGGGGCAGAAGGACAGCGAGTAGGAAGACAAGCGCGAGTACGAGAAAGATATGGATGAGGACGAATACGAGGAACAAAAGGGATGAGGAGGAGGAGCAGGAGGAGGAGGGGGAGGAGAAGAAGAAGGACGACGACAACGGAGAAGGACGGTACGGAACCCGACGAAAAGAACGTCGAAGCGGAGAGGGGTCCTCGTGATCTTTCGAAACTACCCTGTGGGCTGTTGAGGCCGTCTGGGTCTATCTTGCGGCATCCTGGGGGCTTCTTGGGGGTTCGTCGGGGTACTCTTGGGGGCTACTGGGGTCTTCTTGGGCTGCCTGGGCATGTCATAAGGCTCTCTGAGAGGTCTCTCAAGCCATCTTGGTGGCATTTTGAACTGTCTTGGGCTGTCTTAGGGCCCTCTTGGGCAGTCCCGCGGCCTCTTCGGGCGCTTTTGGGGGCCTCTGGGTGGCTCTTGGGGGCCTTTGGGGGGTCTCTTGGGGCGCTTTGGGGGCTCCCTGGGGGCCCTCCGGGAACGAGTCCAAGACGATGTTGGTTTGGCCACCCATCCAGAACCGATTGCTCGAGGATGTCCCTAGCGAAACTGCAATTTTCAGAAATCCGCCAGGGAGTTTCAGGACGCGGGGCGCGCCTTCATTTGAGAAAACATGCACTTGGTCCATTCAAGCGGTCCACGTCAGTGGCGCTTCCCGTCATCCGCCACCGTGCCCCCTGGGACGTTCGGGCGTGCTAGAATGCTAAGTGCTGCCCTGTAAGGCTTGAGGCGGCAATCCCCCGCAAAACGCGACAGCTTCGCGCTCCCGAAGCCCAGATGCCCCCTATGACGGTCCAAAATCGCTCCAATACAAACCAGTTCGGCCCCAAGACGTTCCAAGATAGCTTCAATACTGCCCACGAGGCCGTCGAGACACCCCAAAGAGAGCCCCAAGAGCCGCCCCAACGGGACCTCGAGGGAAACATCACTGATGCGCCGCATGTTTTTTCCAATGTGGTTCGGGCCCTCGATGTTTCGAGCATCTGGTGTCCTAAAACGGCCCAAGAGGCCCCAAGAACTGCCCCAAGACGGCCCAAGAGGCGCCCAAGAAGGCCCCAATACGGCCCAGGAGGGCCCAACACGGCCCGAAAGGCGCCCAAGACTGCCCAAAAGGGCCCTGAGAGTGCACCAGAAAGGGTGACCACGAACCAACAATTCGAGCCTTCCGCCCCGAGTAGGATTGGGAGGCCCTAAGAGGGCCCAAAGGCGCCACCAACACGGCCTTGAAGGGAAAACATATCTGCGACGCACCCAACCAATTTGCATCAAGTGACGAGAGGACTTGGCCAACATTTGCATGCACGACGTCGTCACTGGCGCACTACTCGAAGGACAGCGGTAGAACGACGAGGATTGAAACCCTGGACTCGAAGAGCGGGGGCAGTGGCGAGGGGCGGGAGAACGACGGGACGAGGGCCGACAAGCCTGCGCGGCAGCAGCAGCAGCAGCAGAGAGAAGGTGGCGCGGGGAAGAGGACGACGACGAAATAGACGGGATGAGAAACAAACTGCTTTACCCAGTAGCGCGCTGGACATGGACCCGACAAAACACATCTGCGCATAGTTTTTGCAACAAGCGGGCGAGTCTCAGCTCGCCCGCTGGCGTTTCGGCCTCCCTCCCGCACCATCCAGCGTGGGAGCTCAACGCCCGCGCATGCGCGCCACCAGCGGGTAAGGAAATCAAGGCGGGGGTCGCATATCATCGACAGGTTGTCCACCGTCGTCGCCCTAGACAGCGTCGCGCGCAAGTTCAGCCAGAGGGCGCCCAGGTCCTCCGCGCCCTTGCACCCGGCGTCGACAGCGACTCACTCCGCGGTGCACGGCGCGGCCCTGGCAGGCCGCGGGCGCCAAGAACTCGGCGCGGGAGATGACGAGGCCGGTGCGCGTGACCTCGTGCTTGCGGAAGTCGACGGGCCTGCAGTCTGCTGCTCGATGAAGACGAGGCCCGCCGCGTCCGCGGCGTCGATGTTGGGAGGTACGCTGGACGTTTCTCGGCCTTCGCTGCCTGTGCCTGGTCCTCATCCTTCGGGCTGATGGCCGCGTGCACGACCTCGCCCTCTGCGCCCTTGACAAACCCCGCGTCGAGATTCATGTGCTTCAGCAGTCGTGTGCGCATGCCCGCGCACAGGGGTGGCACCCCGCGAATGCTGCACGCGACGCCCAGATTGACCTGGTTTACCAACTTCGCTGCCAGGTCGACGGGCAGCGCGGGCAAGGACGAGCCGGCTGCCTGGACGAGGTAGAGCACGCGCCCGAGAGACGTGGCGCTCCTCGCGCGCATCATCATCCACCGAGCCACAGTCTCCCAGAATCAAACGAACATGGGCCCCGACTGGAACCGTTTCTCGCCCAGCCGCCAATCGATGGGTTTCATATGGATGCGGTTCCAGGTTTCCGCGATCCTCTGAAGGACCTTGCCCCTCTTCGACTTGCGCATGAAGGTCATGCGTTCGGCGAGGTCGGGGTCCTTGAAGCGCTCCGCTGGCCCCCCAGTGGCCCTCGAAAAAGGCGACAACAGTTTCGCAATTCGCATTCCCCCAGGCATGGCGAGGTTACGTAGGACGGCGAGGTAGGAGGCAGGCTGGCGGGCAGGACGATAGATTTAGGCTGGCAAGCAGAACAGGAAAAGAGGAGGTGAGAGGCAGGAGGGAAGAGAGGAGGAGGAATGCGGGAGGAGGAGTGTGCTACCACAGGGGCTCCAAGAGGCGCCCAAGACTGCCCAAGAGGGCCCCAAGACGGCCCCAAGCAGGACCCAAGCATGGGAAAACGAACCAACAATGAGCGTTCTGCCACATAAGGCCTCCAACAATCCCTTGCCATGTCGGATAGTTGCCGCCCAGAATACTGCGCTGGCACGGTGGCGGAATCGCCTGAGGCAGCTGGATAACATTTCTCCCGCTGTCATCGTCCATAACACTTTAGACCATCTGTTCTGGCAACTTCATGCAAATTGGTTGGGCACGTCGAGTGGCAACTCTGTGTCCCTAGCTGGCCTTTGCAACACCCCCGCTTGCAATATGCTGGTTTCCCAGGGTACTCAATACGAATATGTTATCTCCTCCCCCAAAAATGCGATATATATATATATATATATATATATATATATTATATATATATATATATATATATATACCCTTTTCTATATTTTTACAATCCGGGGGGGTGGGACCCCCCCCCCCCGGAAAATCGGACCCCCGGGATCTGGCGCTTTTGGGGCCCCCTGGACGCCTTGCAATGGGTCCCCCGGGCCTTCCGGGCCTCCTGGACGCCCCTGCCGGGCCTTGCCAGCGGGCCCAAAGCGGTCAGGAGGGCGGCCAAACGGCCCCGCGAGAGCCCCACGCGGCCCCAGACAGCCCCAAGACGCCCGAAGACGACCCAAAGAAGACCCCCAAGAGGTCCTCCAAGTGCAAAAAACAACACTTTCCTTTCGTTTTTTATTGAATTTTTGGACATTCGGTTCTTCGGTATTCAGTTCCTCCCACAACGGTGTTCGGTTCTTCGGTATTCCGTGCGTCCGAGTCCGCCGAAGAGGCCCCAAAAATCCTCCCACAACGGTGTCAAAGGGCTTCCAGACAGTCCAAAAGAGCTCCAATATGGTCCAACAGGGCCGCAAGATGGCCCCAAGAGAGCCCCGCTGACAGCCCCAGATGGCCCCAAGACGCCTCCCGAAGCACTCCAAATCGTGACCCGGTCGTTCAGGGAGACCGTGGTTGGTAGCAAGGTGGCCGCAAGAAGCCCCCAGAGGCCCCCAAAAGGCGCCCAGGAGGCCCCCAGAGGTCCCCAAAAAGCTTTTGAGAGGGGCCCAAGAACACCTCCAAAGAGGAGCCCCTGCAATAAAAACTGGGGATGAGGACAAGGAGTGGCTCGCAGACAAGGAAGATTACGAGTAAGAGGAGAGGAAGTATAAGGATAATACATAACATTACTATAACGACGATGGCGCAAACGGCAACAATGAATCATCGCTATATTTGGTTATCCTGCACGCCGAGCTTTAAGAACCAAGGTGCATGGCGCGAAGCGCCAATGCAGTCTTGTATATATATATATATACATATATATACATATATACATATATTAGATATATTAGATATATTCCCTTTTCTATACTTTTTACAATCCGGGGGGTGGGAACTCCCCCCCCCCGGAAAATCGGACCCCCGGGATCTGGCGTTTTTGGGGCCCCCTGGACGCCTTGCAAGGGGTCCCTCAGGCCTTCCGGGCCTCCTGGACGCCCCTGCCGGGCCTTGCCAGCGGGCCCAAAGCGGTCAGGAGGGCGGCCAAACGGCCCCGCGAGAGCCCCACGCGGCCCCAGACAGCCCCAAGACGCCCGAAGACGACCCAAAGAAGACCCCCAAGTCCTCCAAGTGCAAATTACCCTGTGACGTACCCAACCCATTTGTATCATGGGAAACGAAGAGTTGGCCGAAACTTGCAAGGACAATCAAATTGCAGGATCCGTTGTTTGATATGTAAGCTACTTGGTACACGCGCCTATGGCATGATGCGCAGGAGAACCATACGAGAACGAGGGGCGACAAATACAGGCTCGAAGAGGACATGGGGAGTCGGGAACGAAGAGCAGGAGAAAGACGTGCGGGAAACCCACTGTGCTGGGCCCCCCAGCAGGCCTCGAAAGTGGCGACAATTTCACAGATCGCAGCCCCCCAGGGATGGCGAGGTCTAATTTGAATCCGCGGTGACTACCCACTGTGCTGGGCCCCCCAGCAGGCCTCGAAAGTGGCGACAGTTTCACAGATCGCAGCCCCCAGGGATGGCGAGGTCTAATTTAATTTGAATCTGCGGTGGGTACCCACTGTGCTGAACCCCCAAGCAGGCCTCGAAAGTGGCGACAGTTTCACAGATCGCAGCCCCCCAAGGATGGCGAGGTCTAATTTGAGTCCGCGGTGAGCACCCACTGTGCTGGGCCCCCCAGCAGGCCTCGAAAGTGGCGACAGTTTCACAGATCGCAAACCCCCAGGGATGGCGAGGTCTAATTTGAATCCGCGGTGGGTACCCACTGCGCTGGGCCCCCCAGCAGGCCTCGAAAGTGGCGACAGTTTCACAGATCGCAGCCCCCCAGGGATGGCGAGGTCCAATTTCAATCCGCCATGTGTACCCACTGTGCTGGGCCCCCCAGCAGGCCTCGAAAGTGGCGACGGTATCACAGATCGCAGTCCCCCAGGGATGGCGAGGTCCAATTTCAATCCGCCGTGTGTACCCACTGTGCTGGGCCCCCCAGCAGGCCTCGAAAGTGGCGGCGGTTTCACAGATCGCAGCCCCCCAGGGATGGCGAGGTCCAATTTCAATCCGCCGTGTGTACCCACTGTGCTGGGCCCCCCAGCAGGCCTCGGAAGTGGCGACAGTTTCACATATCGCAGCCCCTCAAGGATGGCGAGGTACAATTTGAGTCCGCGGTGTGTACCCACTGCGTTGAGCCCCCCAGCAGACCTCGAAAGTAACGACAGTTTCACATATCGCAGCCCCCCAAGGATGGCGAGGTCTAATTTGAGTCCGCGGTGTGTACACACTGTGCTGGGCCCCCCAGCAGGCCTGCAAGTAACGACAGTTTCACAAATCGCAGCCCCCCATGGATGGCGAGGTACAAGTGGAGTCCGCGGTGTGTACCCACTGTGCTGGGCCCCCAAGCAGGCCTCGAAAGTGGCGACAGTTTCACAGATCGCAGCCTCCCAGGGATGGCGAGGTCCAGTTTCAATCCGCCGTGTGTACCCACTGTGCTGGGCCCCCCAGCAGGCCTCGAAAGTGGCGACAGTTTCACAGATCGCAGCCCCCCAGGGATGGCGCTGGGCCCCCCAGCAGGCCTCGAAAGTGGCGACGGTATCACAGATCGCAGCCCCCCAAGGATGGCGAGGTCCAATTTCAATCCGCCGTGTGTACCCACTGTGCTGGGCCCCCCAGCAGGCCTCGAAAGTGGCGACAGTTTCACAGATCGCAGCCCCCCAGGGATGGCGAGGTCAATTTCAATCCGCCGTGTGTACCCACTGTGCTGGGCCCCCCAGCAGGCCTCGAAAGTGGCGACAGTTTCACAGATCGCAGCCCCCCAGGGATGGCGAGGTACAATTTCAATCCGCCGTGTGTACCCACTGTGCTGGGCCCCCCAGCAGGCCTCGAAAGTGGCGACAGTTTCACAGATCGCAGCCCCCCAGGGATGGCGAGGTCAATTCAATCCGCCGTGTGTACCCACTGTGCTGGGCCCCCCAGCGGGCCTCGAAAGTGGCGACAGTTTCACAGATCGCAGCCCCCCAAGGATGGCGAGGTCCAATTTCAATCCGCCGTGTGTACCCACTGTGCTGGGCCCCCCAGCAGGCCTCGAGAGCGGCCACAGTTTCACAGATCGCAGCCCCCCAGGGATGGCGAGGTACAATTTGAATCCGCCGTGTGTACTCACTGTGCTGGGCCCCCCAGCAGGCCTCGAAAGTGGCGACGGTATCACAGATCGCAGCCCCCCAGGGATGGCGAGGTACAATTTCAATCCGCCGTGTGTACCCACTGTGCTGGGCCCCCCAGCAGGCTTCGAAGGTGGCGACAGTTTCGCAGATCGCAGCCCCCCAGCTAGGGGGGAAGAGAGGGACGGGAGGGGGGGAAGGAAGGAAGAAAGGAGACGCGCGAGCAGTGCTCTATTCAAAACGAGAACCCAACGCAGGAAGGTCTGGAAAAAACAGCACTTTCCTTTCGTTTGTTTATTGAATGTTTGGACATTCGGTTCTTCGGTATTCCGTGCGTCCGAGTCCGCCGAAGAGGCCCCCCAAATCCTCCCACAACGAAAAAGGCTCCCAGACAGTCCAAAAGAGCACCAATATGGTCCAACAGGGCCGCAAGATGGCCCCAAAAGAGCTCCGCTGACAGCCCCAGATGGCCCCAAGACGCCTCCCGAAGCACTCCAAATCGTGACCCGGTCGTTCAGGGAGACCGTGGTTGGTAGCACGGTGGCCGCAAGAAGCCCCCAGAGGCCCCCAAAAGGCGCCCAGGAGGTCCCCAGAGGTCCCCAACAAGCTTTTGAGAAGGCCCAAGAACACCTCCAAAGAGGAGCCCCTGCAATGAAGACTGGGGATGAGGACAAGGAGTGGCTCGCACACAAGGAAGATTACGAGTAAGAAAATGGGAATAATAAGAATAGTACATGACATTACTATAACGACGATGGCGCAAACGGCAACAATGAATCATCGCTATATTTGGTTCTCCTGCATGCCGAGCTTTAAGAACCAAGGTGCATGGCGCGAAGCGCCAATGCAATATTGTATATATATATATATATATATATATATATACCGATGTATGGGTGTATGCATATACATATATATGTATATATATGTTTGTCTGCCTGTCTGTCGGTCTGTCTGTCTGTCTGTATGTCAGTTTGTCTGTTCGTCTGTATGTATGTATGCATGTATGTATGTATGTATGTATGTATGTGTGTATGTATGTATGTATGTATGTCTGTATGTATGTATGTATGTACGTATGTATGGATCATATACAAGTCGCTCGCACACCCCCGCGTGCTGCTTCCACACCGGACTTCAAAACTTGTTTATTTACGGTTTGTTCCGATCCGATTGTTTTCAGAATGTCAAAATGGTGTTCCCGCTGCAACGTGGGCCTTGTTTTCGGATCTGCGCTGTGTTCCCATCGTTCAGAATGATGCTCTCGCCCCACCGCGGGCTCCTGGAGCGCGCGCGAGCATCGTCTAGAAGCATGCGCGCGCTACGCGCGCGCTTAGATTCTAGACGACTGTGCAGCCGTTGTCAATCGACTTCGCGCTGATCTACGACACCCAAGGTACCCACGGAGAGGTTCCCCAGGCAAGGACCGCCCTTGGCGCGTGGAAGTGCTTGGACTTCTGGGGGGTAGTTTAGGGTTCGGTGGGCGGTCGCGGAGCCGTGCGAGGATCGACGTGCGACGCGTCGGAAAGCTCCGAGTGTATCCCAGACTGCGCAAATGCCGTGACTGTCACGGTGGCCGAGGAGGGCCCCGGAAGCTCTGGGCCGCCAGGCCGTCGCCGCCGCCGACGCCCCCGCGGGCGCCGCCGCCGCAGCCGCCGCCGCCGCCGTCGCGATGATCGTCGTGGTGGTCGTCGTAGTAGTCGTGGTTGTGGTGGTCGTCGTCTGTGGACGTGATGGGACGATTGCATATTCTGAGGCGTGTTTTGCTTATACAGAGCCTCCGGACTCTGGAAATCTGTGGGGCCTCCAGGGCCTCCAGAAGCCTCCTGGGGCCTTCCTCAAAGTCCCACAGGCACCCAAACGAGCTGTAGAGGACACCCTGGGAGGGCCCAAAGACGCGCCAAGGGAGCTCCCGGAGCTCCCACCGAGCCCCAATATTTTAACACACATTTAAACACAACGCCGTCCTTGACGAGGAAGTGGTTTATATGAAATTCGTATTATATTTGGGGCCCTCTTGGGGCCGTCTCGGAACTTTCTTCGGGTGTCTTGGGCGCGTCAAGGGCCGTCTAGGGGTTGTCTGGGGCCGTCTTGGGGCCCTCGTGGGGGCCTCTTGGGCCGTCTCGGGCCGTCTCTTAGGCCTCTTGAGACGTCGTGGAGCGCTGGAAGCTCGAAAAGTCGAGACCCTTCGGAAACACGTCAAAACCTGAGGGGAATCATCGGCTTTTGCCTCTTGCGGCCATCTAGGGATCGCTCATCGAGTCCTCTCGGGCCGTCTGGGGGGCATCTTGGACGGAAGACTCGAAGCATCGCTTCGGGCTCCTGCGTTGGGCGGGCCGTCTTTGGGCGCTCTTGGGGGCCTTTTGGCGGTCCGTCTCGGGACGGTCTTGGGGGCCTCTCGGGACGTCGTGGAGCGCTGGAAGCTGGAAAAGTCGAGAGCCCCGAAAGCATTGAAAAACTATATAAAGTCAATGGTTTTTGCCTCTTGGGGCTCTCTGGGGAGCGCTTGGCGAGCCCTCTTGGGCCGTCTGGGGGCATCTTGGGACGGAAAGCTCGAATTGTCCTTTCGGGCTGCTGCTCGTGGGCCCCTTTTGGGGGGCCGTGTTGGGGCCCTCTTGGGCCCCTCTTGGGCCCCTTTGGGGCCCCTCTTGGGCCCCTCTTGGGACCCTCTTGGCCCGTCTTGGGGCGGTCGGGCGATCTTGCAGGCCTCTTGGGACGCCGTGGAGCGTCGGAAGATCGAAAGTCGAGAATCCCAAGAACACTTACAACCTATGTAAAATCAATGGCTTTTGCCTCTTGGGACCCTCGTCGAGTCCTCTTGTGCCGTCTTGAAGCTATCTGGGGCTGCCCGGAAGCCCCGCGGGACATTTCGAATCCTTCTGGTGTCTCTGTGACGCCACTTACGGCGGTGTGGGCAGCTCTCGGGCCGCTGGAGAGGGTGCCCGGGGAGCCCAGAGCCCCGTTGGCGGCGCGAGGCACCTGGGAGAAGGCCCCCGGCCCTGTACTCGGATATATGTACACACACACGCACATATATGTATATATATATATATATATATATATATACAAGACTGCAGTGGCGCTTCGCGCCATGCACCTTGGTCCTTGAAGTTTGGTATGCAGGCGGAATGGCAGGAAGGTCAAGCCGACAATTTAGCGATACCTCCTGGTTGCCTTTTCCGGCATCGCCGCTATAATGATGTTATTCGTTATCCTTCCTCTATGCTTATTGTTCCTTATTTTCGCCATACTCTGCGCATTCTCCCCATCCTCCTCAGCTCTTTTTTGCGGAGGCTCCTCCTTGGAGAGCCTCTAGGGTCCTCACAACAGTTGTTTCGAGCTTTACTCAGGCCTTCTGGAGGCCTCCTGGGCGTATTCTGGGGGCTTCCGGGGGCTTCCTCGGGCCACCCTGCCTCCAACCGCCGTCTCCCTGAACGACCGAATCACGATTTGGAATTCTTCGGAGGGTGTCTTTGGGCCATCTTGGGCCGCCATGGGGCTCTCTGAGGGCCATCTTGGACCCGTGTTGTGCCGTTTTGGGGCTCTCTTGGACTGCCTGGAAGCCTTTTCGGATGGTTGTGGGGCGATTTGGGAGCCTCCCAGGTGGCTTCGGACGCCCAGAAGACCGCCGTCTTGGAGCGTCGGGAAGCCGAAAAGAGGAGAACCCCAAAATTCACCCGAGACCCACAGAAAATCAATGATTTTTGCCTCGGGGGGCCTTCTTGGGAGTGCTCTCGGAGGTCTCTTTGGGGCCGTCCTGGAGGCCTCTTGGGCCATCTTGAGGTCACGTCGGTCACTCTTGGAGCGCTCTTGTGGGTCTCTGGGACGTCTCCGATGACCCCCCTGATCGCCCTAAGTGTGCTGGGAAGGCTTGGCAAAACGCCTTGCGAGGCCCGGTGGCCGCTTCGAGGCCCGTCTGGAGGGCCCCAAAGCCCCAGGTCCCGGGAGTCCGGTTTGGGGGGGGGTGACGGGTTTTCCCCCCGCCCGGGCTTATAAAAATATAGGAAGAGGTGTGTGTGTATATATATATAGTCCGCACACCTCCGCGTTCTGTTTTCACGCACCGGATTTCAAAACTTGTTGTCCTTACGGTTTGTTACAATCCGACTGTTTTCGGAATCAAAAAAGATGTTCCCGCTGCAGCGTGGACCTTGTTTTGGGATCTGTGCTGTGCTCCCGTCGTTCAGAATGGCGCTCTCGCCCCAGCGCGGGCTTCTGGAGCCCAGTGTCGCTTCATTGTGGTCCCCCTCTCATTTCCCCTCCTCCGCCTTCCCCTGGTCCTCCTGTTCCTCCCGCCTCTTCCACTCCAGTTCCTGCTGCTGTTCGTCTCGCCGCAGCGAGGGCCACCTTCTGACTCCGAGTCGTTCTTCATCGTGGCCGCCCCCCTCATTTCCCCTCCTCCGCCTTCTCCCCCTCCCCCTCCTCCTTTTCTTCACGATCCTTCCGCTTTAGTTTCTGCTGCTGCTGCTGCTGCTGCTGCTGCTGCTGCTGCTGCTGCTGCTGCTGTTCGTCCTCATACTTCTCCTCCCGCTCATCCTTCTGCTCACCCGCCACCTCCTCCTCCTCCTCATCCTCCTCCTCCTCCTCCTCCTCCTCCTCCTCCTCCTCCTCCTGTGCACGCAGCTACCCTTTTCCGATTGAGCATGCCACGGAATGGTCCTTTTTGGGGAGACGCAGGTCGGCTATGACACGCGTCCGCGGATAATGAAAAATCAGCGCCGTGGGAACGGATGAGAGGGAAGGACAGGACGTCAGATGAGGCGCGAAAACACCTAGCTTGCCCAAGCCTCCTCTCCTCCCGCCCTCCATCCCTCACATCATTCCAGCTCCCTCACTCCTCTCTCCTCCCTCGTGCCGCGTCCCGCACTCCCTCCTTTACTTCCTGCGTCCCTACTCCGACCTCCGTCCTCCTCCTGCCCACACTTCCCGCACTGCCTAACTCCAAACTCTGCCCGCGCTGACAGCAGCTGTCGAGAAGCGGAAAGGCAGCATTGATGAAAATAGTACACTCGCAAAGGGCGAGGCAAAATCGAAGCCTTATTGACCTCTGGGTACTGACGAACCGCGCGTACAAGGGGTGCACGGAGGGCTGCTCTCGGCGACAGCCCTCACTGCGTCATGCACGCCTTCTCGAAGGACGACTGCTCCAGCGCGGTGGTGTCGAGTAGCCGGCGCACCTCGGCAAACAACACGCCCGCGCTGTTAGCGTAACCGCCCGCCCCCTTTCGCAGCACGGCCCGTTTGTGCTCTTTGTGGTACTGCTCAGGCGTCGTATCGGTAACCAATATTGGAGCCCTTGTATCTGGATTACTGTTCATGGCATCCAAGAAGCTGTGCGCGACCTGAGGAAGCTGTCCGTGTTTGCCGTGGTCCACAATGATGAGGTCAAGTGGCTGTTTCTGTTTCTCCGTAACGTTCGTCAGAAGCTGCGTGATGCTACCCTCTTCGAAATCTTCTCCCTCATCAGGAGGTGGACCAAAGCGGATCGTCCCTACGTCGATCTTGTATTTCTTCTTCGCGAGAGCCGCGATGGCACCAACCATTCCGCAAAACTTATTTCGCCCACATACCATGACGTGCTTGCCTTTGAAGCATTTGATCCACCTTAATAGCGGGTTAGTCGCATGCAAAATTGCCTCGAGCCACTTCTCGATTCCCTCAAACCCTGGCCCCCCATCAGTAGGAATGTAGTTGAGCATCTGGATGCCCTCATGCTCATTGTAAAACTCGATCTCTGAAGCTGCCATCCGCCCCCATGCCCCACTGGCGCGAAGTGGTATGGTGCAATACCTGGGCTGCCAGGTCGGGTTTCTGTAGTTTTCTGAAGCCCACCGCCGTTTCCTACCAACGACCTCCCCCCCGATGCTCGCGGGCGCCCCGACGCCCCCTAGCTTGTATGGAATCTTCAAACGTTGGCCGCACTGCGGTTCCGCACCATTCGGTGTTTCCAGCAGTGCGGAACCGCGACCGCGACCGAGACCGTCCCTGTTCTGGCGAAGTTCGATCGTACCGTCGCGCGACCAGGACCAGGACCAGTCATGGTCGCGGATAACATGACAATGCAACTGAGCCAGCAAAGCGGCCAGGATCAGTCACGGACACGCGGCCGCGAATGGGTTCCGGCTGGGCTACGGGCGGGTTGCGGGTGGGTCGCGGTGCGGGCGGGTCACTGACGGACGCGGGACGCGGGTGGATCGCGGAGCTTCAACAACATCAGGGGGGTGACGACGACAACATCAGCAACAAGAACTATCATTTTGAGACTGTTCGCTGTTGGCTGCTCGCGTGTCCCTCAACATGTGTACCCGAAGCCCTCGACTCCCGCCCTCTTCAATTCTAAACGCGCCCTTTTTGGGGGGGATTCTCTCTTCATGCCAGGGTCCTGCGTAAAACCCCCGACTGCGTAACACAACTGGGTTGGGCGGGCGGGCCCCAGCGGGCGGGTCGGGCGGGCGGACCCGAATAGGCGGGTCGGGCGGGCAGGGCGTCAGAGCGAGCGGGCGGGCCTCCAAGCAAAGGAACGGGCGGACCCCACTGGGCGGGTCGGGCGAGCGTGGCCCTGCACCGGGCTGAGCGTGATCGGGCAGCATACCCAGACGGGCGGGTCGTGCGGGAGGGCCCTAACGGGCGGGTCGGCCGGGCGGCCCCTAAAGGGCAGGTCGAGCGGGCGGTATTCAACGGGAGGGTCGGGCGGGCGGGAGGCAAAAATTGATCTTGGGGAGGTATCGGGCGAGAGCACGACCCCAGTGCACTTTGTAGGGGAGCCCTGGGCGCGAGTGCAATTCCTGAGGGGCGAGAGCACAATTCCATAGTACATTTGAAAGGAAGAGCGCGATTCTTGAGTAAACTTCCAAAGTGTCTGAGGCGACAGCGCGAAACCGTCACAGCTTCATCTGGCGGGAACCGTTGAAATTCCGTGTGTGTGTGTGCATGTGAGAAATACTTATTGTTAATCCTCCAACCTGCCGGCGTGTTCTTTCAATTGAATTGCTTCCCCTGGGGCTCGCATGCTGTTTTCTGCCCAGGGAAATCTTGAGCGTTAAACTGTGCCCCTCGGCCACCGGCTACAACCACAATGGCTCCCGCATGAGACGTCCCCTCAATATACTCGGGAATCGCGCTCTCGCTAACGATTTTCTAACTCAGGAGCCGCGCTCTCGCACAGAGTTCTCTCACAATTTACTCGAGCGCCACGCTGTCGACGCCCTCGTTCGGGATTCTCCAACAAGATACGCCCGAATCGTGTTCTCGCCTGAGACGTCTTGACAGTCTACGAAATTCGCTTCAGTGCCTTTTTGGGGGGTAGCAACTGCACGGCTTCTGCAACAGTTATTGCAAACACCAGCCCACAGACGCAGCTGGAGCAGCACTGAAGCTGAAGTTATAACCATGGGATGAATTCGTCGACGTCGACGGTGACATCCTTATCAGGGTGTAGGCCTTGACGGAGCTAGCGCATATTTTTAGTGCCAGTCACCGTAGGAGGGGCGCAAATACGCCCAAGGCGAGAACAGATCCTGCACTACTATAGAATTTGCAACTCATGCACACGGAAAGGTGGGACTGATCCGAGCATGGGAGCGCTATGACACGGTGACCGAGACGCTCCAGGACACCCTGATCGAGACAGCTGCGACCTGAGCATTCAGGTCCCCCCCTAGAAAGCGTGGAAAACGCTGTGGAGCCCCTCGGGCAGATTCGACACCTCGAAACGGACCCGGTGCTGACCCATTCGTGCTCGAGTTCCAACGGATCGGCCTTGGGAAGACGTGGCGGCTGGAGTGGCTCAAGACCTCGAAACTCAACCTTCGGCCACAGTGGCAGGAGCTCAGCATTACCTAAAATCGGGGAGACGTAAGACCCGGGTACGGGGGACTCGGAAATCCCCGACGAGGTCGTCAAAAAAATGACGAGGCCGAGCCTGCATTTTGACGAGGCCTCCCGCTGCAGACATCCCACGAAACTCCTGCTCGTCAAAATCCGAGGCGCGGTCGTCAAAAAAAAATGGCGAACCCGAGTCCGGGCAAACCCGGGTCTTACGCTCCCCCGATAAAAGAGTGTGGCGCGCGAGGAAAGTCTTCCGATCCAGGGCCTCAGCCTCTGTCGGGGTTCCTGCGGGGATGGAGCTCCGCTCCCTCTCTCGCCGCGATGCCTGCATGCGAGTCCCCCGGCCTCCGAACGCGCTCCCCTTGCGGACAGCCCCACCTCCTCCGCATACTTGCGGGCATCCGCTCCGTGAGGCCAAAACCGGAGCGGCCGAAGTGATGGCGTGCCTGCATACCCACGCCAGCATGCCGTCTCTTGGCTCCCCGCGCATCTGCAGCGCCAAGGTTCGAAAGCAATACAAAAAACTAAGACACCTGCAAGACCCTCCATGCACGGAGACTCCCAGGCTATAGGGCCCCAAACTCGGCCCGCTGTGGGGCCCGGAGCGGACCGTCAAGAACCCTGGGGCGCTCTCCAGACTCCGGAACCGTGGCCCCCAGCCTGCCCGGGACAGCTCCTGCGCAGAGTGCTTGAGACAAGGTCCATCCATGATGAATGCGCCCCCAGAATCCATCCACAGGAACCAGGGAAGGAGGGGCCTCACGCTCGGCGGGATCAAGGAGGGCATCCGAAAACCATTCCGAGGAGACTCCAGCGCACGTAAAAGTGGGGACGCTTCATCACCAGGATGACGGAAGCCAGGGGCTCCAGTGCACTCTTCCAAAGTCATCCTCTGGAGCCTCTCAAGCTGCTTGTTGAATCCATTTTGGCGCGTGCTGGCCTCTCGCCCCTTGCGCGCGCGGGTGGGCGCAGACGCGCTGAGCGCGCCCTTGGCTCCGCAGCCGGGGGCGCACTGGCAGGAAACTGGCTAACCTTGGTCGGCAGCACCGCCTGCCGTCCAGCACGCATTGGCCGAGAGAGCCCTCGCATTACCCTTCTGAGGCCTGGAACTTTCTCGGACGCCAGCAAGGGCATGGGGATGCCCCGGCGCAGCCTGCCTCCCTCCTTAAACTCATCGCCAGTCACGAGGCTCGGGGGGAAAGCAGCCTCCCGCTAAAAAACCTTCACACGTTTAGGCGAGTGCAGCGTCAGGGAGATCTCTCGACCAGAGTCGCCCGAGATGGCGGTGAAGTTGGGCATCGTCCACCCAGGCCGCTACAGGGACATCGTTAGAGCAGGAATCGGACCAAAAACTTTCAGCCAGGACCAATCGTCTTTACACAACAACAAAAAAGCTCCACCCCCATGACGCAACTCTTCCCAGCTGAGAGGCCACTCGACAGCACGCGCTTGGAAGGCCCAGAATTCCTTAGCCCATCGGGAAATGGGCGCGCAGCTGGCCCTCCAAGTGGGGCCCCCTTTCCAGAACATCCAGAGCAACCAATCCTGAGAGAGAGACCCCCCTTGCGCAGCGGGCTCGGTGCACGACGTGGCCATGTGCCCCAAGTCAAGCAACTCACGGCCAGGAGCCCCGAAAAGATCTGAGCCACACGCGGTTCCAGCCATGGGCCCCGAAGCGGAAGCCCCAACGCGACGTCGACCCAGGGCGGGCCCCCACCTGGCAAAACGACGAATGTTCCTAAGCGCGCTCGCAGCCAGCTCTTGCATAGTGGCGCACCTTCCCTTCCCAGCGAAGCCCGCGTTTCAGTTGGTCGCCCGGGCGCAAGCTGAATCACAGACTCGGGGGCATTGTTGAGCAGACGACTGAATCAAAACGTCTCTGCAGCTTGACACCGCGCCCATCTTGTCCACGGCTAACTCACACCTGGGTGGAGGAAATCGCGGCATGCAGCGCTCGAGCGCTCGCAGACAATGCGCTCGCAACAAAGCTGCCTCTGCTTATCGCGCTAAGACTGGGAAAATCAGGCTCGCTGGGGGGCACTGCCGAAAACTTCCTTGGCGAACGCCCTGATCAAACTAGTCGCGGAAGTATACCCCGCGACGACCCCATTCCCCCCCCCGAAGAAGCGCCATGAAACTGGCGCGCGAGTGAACGTGGGTGGCCAGACGGGCCACCGCCAAAAGAAACTTATGCTGCGCTCACTTGGCCCAACGGAATCTCAACTCGATGTGCTTGAAAGACTTACGAAGGCCCCAGAAGATGGATGCACTAACTCGACCAATGACCGTCCCCGACTCAGCCCTGAACGCCTGTCTCCACGCCGCGTCGACCTCTCCGCGGGTGGTCCCAGCAGCCCAATACTTCCGCGCACGCCGGACCCCCCAACGGAGAGCCCCAGGGCGACGGCGCCTGCCCCGGGCCCTGCGCCAGCTCGGAGAGACCTCCCTATCGGGCGGAAGCCGCCCCTAGGCTTAGGAAGCAAGGCGACCAACGCCCAGGAGAGCTGCGCGGGCAGAGCATCCGTTGCTTCTACGACGGCAAGCCGCAGAGACATAGCCCGCAGCGCCCCGTCGGGCATAAGGTTAACACGACGGCAGTAAAAACCGCCCAAACTGACGGGTGAAGCGAGCCGCGGCCCTGAGCCTCGACCGGACCGAAGGTCGCCGCGAGGGGGCCGAACACCGTGGGCGCGCCCATGAGGTCGGCCGCCGCGCCGTCGGATACCCAGTGATCCGAAGCCTTTCGAACTTCTCCTCGCCGCCACCCGACGGTCTCTGGGCGCAGGCCGAGGACGTGGACGAAGAACAGCCTCATCATCAGCTCGAACACCACGGCCTGGCCCACGGGTTCCGCGGCGACGCGCTGCGACATCTCGCTGAACGTGACTTGCCCCGCCTCGGTCAGGTCGTTGTCGAAGGTGTACTCCTCCCCCTGCAGGGGCTGCTTGGTGTCTGCCAGATTCGGGGTGACGAACTGGACGGGCGGGCCGATGCGCAGGGTATGCGCCTCACCCTCTCCGCGCAACTCCAGCCTATGTCCGTCGGGCCCGACTTGGCCGGCAGTGGCCTGGCCCAGGGTGGCGAAGGCCTTGCGCACCTCGTTCGGGGTGTCCTTATCCTTGAGGATGCCGTGCAGCGTGGCCTTCCCGCCCGTCTGCTGCGCCCTGAGCTGCACCTCCTCGATCATCTCCGGCGTGATGTCCGCGGAGGCGCGAGCGGCCCCGAACGCTCCGGGCGTCTTCATGAACGTGTAGGTGCTGTTGGTCGTCTCCGTGACTCTCCAGAAGGAACACAGCAGGTGCACGTCGTACCAGGAGCTGCGGAAACGACTGATGGGTCTGGCCACGTACTTCTCCTCGTCGGCAGGCACGTCATACTCCATCTCCTCCCGCGTGAGTAGATTCTTGATGAAGTGTGCCACGCGGAAGCAGAGCCGAGCCTCCTTCTGCTTCTGCGGGCCCTCATCTCCGTCCGGGGGGAGCTGGCCGAGGCCCCAGGCGCAGTCCCCGTAGCAGAAGTCCGTGGGCCTGACAATCGCCAAGTACTTCGGATTCCACCAGCTCTCCGCCTTCCTCGAAGTGGGCACCCGAAGCCTCGCTTTTCGCTGCCCGTCTGAGCCGGGCGGTTCCTGCAAAGAGCGCGGATCGTCCTCGGCGGGAGCCCCCGCGACTCCTGCAGATCGCGCCAGGTCGCCCGCGCCCTCCTCCGCCTGGCAGTTGTTGGTCTCCAACGCCTGGACGTGCCAGCGCAGCTTCGCCATGTGCTCCCGAGGGGAGATCTTCCGACAGCGCGCGTGGAACTCCTGGCAGAGGTCCCGCAGGCGGTGACGCCCGATCTCGTCCAGCTGCAGCGCCCTATCCTCGCCTCCCTGGCCCTCGAGTCTGGACATCAGCTCGTTAGCCACCACGCGCCCCGCCTGACTCTCCATCCTCTCGAGCATGCCTTGGAGCGCCGGCAGGGACGTGAGCTCGCTGACGTCGTCCATGTGGTCTTCAAAGACGGACAGCCACTTGGTCAGCTCCTGCGCGTCCTCGGCGGCCGCGCTCACCTCTGCCTGCGCACCTGTGGTGGCCGACGCGGGCCCCTGCGCCTGCGCGACGTCGTCCAACGCCGCGTCCGTGGGGACATACTTTGCGCAGGCCAGCATGAAGTCGGGCAGACCCGGCTGCGGGGCGAATCGGTCCACGAGGTCCGATCGGCACTGCACGCCCGGGTCATTGTACACGTAGTTGTGCTGCTTCAACGACCGCGCCTGGGCGTCGTACTCCGCCTTGTCGACGTGCAGCGCCGCCTCCTCCCTCGTGGCTCTCAGGGCCCTCTCCTGCCTCTGCTCCTCGGTCAGGGGGATGCCCTCCTCGTCGTCGTCGGCGCCAGCGAAGACGGCCACGAACGTGTCCCTGAGCATGTCGGGCTCCGGCGGGAAGCTCAGCATCGCGTGGTCCCCGTTCCCGTTCCCGAACGATGGCGGTGCCCTGCATGGCGTACTGCAAGAACTTCTGCCTCCACGACTGCTGCTCCTGCTGGACGGCCTTGTCGGCGCCCTTGCTGGACAGGTAGATCTTCGTGGACACGACGCGGCCGAGCGCGACCAGCATCTGGTGCGCGAGAGCAGCCTTCCTGAGCAGCGGATGGTGGCGGCCCAGCCAGAGGTCGTTCACCAGCGCCATGAGCGGCACCTCTGGGTGATCAGACCACAGGTCCCTCCGGCAATCGTCGCGCACTTTCACTGGCACTTTCCCTTCGAGCGCCTCGGGCGGCACGCGCCTCTTGTGCAAGAGTATCTTCGTGGACGTCGGCGAGCCCTCGCAGTCGTCGTGGGGAACGTCCACGGCCGACGACATCAGCTCGTCGCGCGGTATGAGGGGCCATCGTTGGTGATACCACTCGGCCGACAGGCAGTCCGCAAACTGGACCGGTCCTTTATGGCGCACTTGTCGCCGACAAGGAGCTCCGAGTGGAGGTTCTCGGACCGCTGCTGCATGGCGCAGCAGACGCAGGCCTGGAAAGCGCGGGGCTCGCCTGGCACGCCGCCTGAGCGCGGGCTACCGACTCCGCCGCGTCGGCCGCCTGCAGGGGGATCTCCTCCGCGTTCCCCCCCTGCCCGATCTTGCCGATGCGTGGAGCAGCTGCTTCTGCACCTCCGGTTCGGGCTTCGAGATGAACGGCTCGTCCACGGGATCGACGGTGGCGCAGCACTGGGAACTGTGGAACCTGGCAACCACCTGCAGCGATGGCGGGGAGCGCCGCCCGACCCCCAGCGCTCTCGATGCCCTTAGCGCCGGCGCCTGCCCTTATCGCTGGCGCCGGGGGCGCAAGCGCTAAGGGCGCGTCTCCGGGGGCTGGGCGCAATTCCCCGCCGCCCGCTCGCCTGGCGCTCCTCGGTCGGCGACGGCTGGTAGGGCTCCAGCTCGCACCGCGCCGCATACTGCGACTGGTGCCACCGCTGCCCCCCGTGGACTCTGCCCTGGCGCGCCTTGAACGCCTCCCTGTTGGGGAACTCGGCCTCGCACATGCGGCAGGCATAATGCAGCGCAGGCGCGGGGCACTGGAACCACTCAGAGCGATCCCGAAGGCGCGCAGGCATGGCCGAGTGCCGGGGCGGGCCGCGGTTGCAGGGTCTGCGCTGCCACGCATCGGCCAGGCGCGCCCTCAGCGGGTTGCCGTCGCCCTGCGCGCCCGGCCCGTCGCCCACCGCCAAGCGGACCGCGGCCGCCACGGAGTGGGCGCTGTGGGCGGAATTCAGACGCTCGTCCAGGAGCTCCGCGACGTGGTGCACTTGCCACTCTCCGCTCTCCAGTCGGCGCTTGGCGTCGGAAATCTCCTCCTCCGTCACCCCGAGCGCCTCCCGCAGCCTGCCAGCCAACTTGTCAGGCCGATCGGGCGCGCGCAGGAACGTCGCCCATCGGTTGGCGCAGTCGTCGCCGGCGTAGACGAAGAAGTCCCGGTAGTGCTTGAAAAGGTCATCGGCAGCGGCCAGCGGCTCCAGCAAGTGCAAGAGCAAGAAGAGGTCGCCGCAGTCCCGGCGCGCGTCGCAGGCCGCTGTCGCCCGTGCCCTTCGGCTTCCGCCCCTGCCGGAGCACCTCCTCCGGCTTGCAACCGCGCTTCTGCTCTTGCCGGCCCTCCCGGTTTCGGATATGCTGCCTCCCCTCCTGGTTTCGTCTCTGCTGCCTCCCCTCCTGGTTTCGGCTCTGCTGCCTCCCCGCGCGGCTCTGCTGCCTCCCGTCGCGGCTCTGCTTCCCTCGCAGGCGGAGCCGCTTCTTGAAGGGGGCGCTGCTCCTCGCGGACGCCGCGGGCCGCTTCCGCGCGCCCAATTGCCGGCGTCACAGGCCCCGCCACTCTCGTCCATGTCGGACGCTCCACCGAAGCCAGGGCTGTCCTCGCCGTCCGCGTTGACGTCACCGTCGTCGCCCGCGCCCTCCGCGCCGTCGGCGACTGGCCCGGGCGGCCACGGGCACGCCTCGGCGCGGGCCGCCCTGGAGCCCACCTTCTCGAGGAAGATCACGAAAGGCATCTTGTGCTCGGTGCCCGGCGCCCACAGGGCCACGTGCGGCCGATCGCCCAAGTCGTCTGCAGTATACCAGCCCCCGTCCTCCTCGAAGTTAAGTGGCCCTGTGGGTCACTCAGGACGTGGGATGGGATGGCGTCCGATCCCTCGGGCAGGATGTGCTGCACGTAGGCGCGCAGGCGGTGCGCGACGTCTTCCCCCCCTGCCCTCAGAGCCACCTCCGGGAGCTCGCCCCAGTAGGGCGCGATGTCGCAGCCGCCGAGGTAGAACGCCGCGCCGTCGCCGCGCTCCCACCTTTGGGGCACGTGGACCGCCAGCAATGCAGGCTTCGATCGCAGTCGCCCGCCCATGGAGGCGCCGCGGCGGAGCAGCTCTCGCATATCCAATCTCTGCGCGCCCCCATCGAAGAAGAAGTCCTGCGGCGACAGGGCGTCGTCGCCGTCGTCTGCCCCGTCCACGAAGGCCGGGGGCCTCATCGTGACCTCCTCGTCGCACCCGGTCTGGATGAGACGGCGGAGGCTCGGCGCGTCGAGAAGAATGAGCGACAGCGCCTCGCCCGCGTCCTCGTACCTCCCCAGCTTGAAGAGAAAGTGCTTCGCGAGGAACGCGCCCACGAAGGCGCGCGGGGACCGGCGGCCCACGCGGGCTGGCGCTGGCGCGGCGCCGCCGACGTCCTCCGCGGGCGGCGGCGCCCCGCGCGCGCAGGCGGTCGCCAGGGCGCGCAACTCCTCGAGAAAGGGCGAGAAACCCAAGCCGACTGCCCCCCCCCCCCCGCCCCACCCCCGACCTGGCGACGCGAAAATTGCCTTCCCTCCCCAGCGGAGGGAGGAACCCCAAAGTCAACCAGGGGCCGTGCCGGGGTGAAGACTTCGAAAAGATTCCCCCTGCCCCGCGTCCTGCACGACCAGCGGCTCGCCCTCGCCCTCCGCCCCCAGGAGCGCAGCGCGCGCCGCGGGGCAGGAGGAGGCACTGCAGGGGCGCGTTGAGGTAGCAGGCGTTGCGCAAGTTCGAGAGGCCCAGGCACGGGCGCTAGCCGCCGCGCGACCGATGCAGGGCCGGCTGCCTCCAGCGGTCCTCGTCGTGGACGTCGCGTTCCTCGCGCCACTCCCGATGCTGCGTCAGAAGCGTCTGCTCTGCGCGCGCAGCGCGACTGTCATGCTGCTTCGCTGCCTCCGCCTGGGCCGCCAGCGCGTCGATGCGCATCGTCAGGCCCCGCGCTGCCGGCGTCAACTTGGTGGACCGCCTCGCCCTGCCCCACCTCTGCGCCAGGTCTTGTTCGGGCCCACCATTCTTGCGAAGCGGCATGCGGTTGTGCAGCTTGTGAAAAGCCAGCGCGTCCTGGAACGCCATGGCAAGTCGATCCTGTTTCCCCCCGACCGTCCGAGGAGTCGGCCCCCGGCTGCGCGCCGACCCAGGGGCCCGCCGGCCGCGCGCGCCTGCGGCAGGAGTGCCCGGCGTCAGTGGACGCGTCTTCGAGGGGGCCCCGGCGTCGGGGGTGGGCGCGGCGACGCCGCCCGCTTCCCTGTCATCCTGCGCCGACCTGGGCCCTGCAGCTGGCGCTGCGGCGTCTGCGGGCCCCCCCCCTCGACCTGCACGGACTCTTGCGGCAGGCGGTGGAGCTCCGCGCGCCGGTCTGGGGCGCGCGCAATCCGCTCCCGATCCGCCGCGACCGCAGCCTGGGAGCCCTGTAATGGCCCATGCAAAGAGGAACCATATTTTGGCAGAAGCCGCCCTTGGAAACTCACGCCGCGCGCTCGTTCTTTCTTCTCCACTTTTATCCGGGGGGCGGCCCCGCTGCCTTTCGGGGGCATCTGCGCGGGGCGCTCCGCCGCGCGCGGGCAGCCCTCCCAGAGTCCCCTCGACTCGCGCCCGTCGTCCAGGGCGGGGGGTCCCGTGCTGGGTCCTATCGCCCGTCGTCCCGTATGATTTTGCACCATCGTCCATCCGAAACATGAATTTACACTATCCCAGGGGGGCAGGCATCGCCCCCCCGCCACCCCCTGCAACAAATATTTTGCGCGCGCACTCGTTTATCAAAATCATACGTTGCCAATAATCCCTTGCGCATAAAAAACGAAGTGCACACAAACGCGCGTTGTCGCGCGCGCATGCCGCAATCCTTCATAGACCTTAGGTTTCGGAGAGATTTTACAATCAAGTGTCCAGAAACATGTAAAGACACAAGGTGTCGCATCATTTCTGTTTTTTCATATCAAAAATCAAACAACATATGAATATATATATATATACATACATACATACATACATACATATATATATATATATGTACATGTAAACGTGCGCGCGCTCTTGCGAATTCTTAAGTAAACCATCGGTTTAACAACATTGACATAACATGCTACCAAACAGGCTTCGCGCGCGCACATGCCGGAATCGTTCGAACGCCTGCCTTTGCGCGCGTGCCATCGCGAGCATCCGTTGCAGAAAATGAACCGAAGTGCACACGCGCGCGTCGTCGTGCGCGCATGCCGAAATCCAGCAAAAAACTGCAGATTTCGGAAGGAAGTCGAAATCTACTGTCCAAAAAACATATAAAATACAATTGGGTTCGCAATACGGACTGTGAACAAAAGCGTGCGCGCGTTCTTGCGAATTCCTAGGAAAACCATGCGTTTTCAACATTTTCATAAAATACTACCAAACGGGCTTCGCGCGCGCGCATGTCGAAATCGTTCGAAAGCCCGTGCGCGCGTGCTGGGATGGCACGGTCCGTGTCATAAAACCATGCGGGCCACTCTCGCGCGTCTGCCGCGCGCGCAGTTCGAATTCCTTCGAAAACCTTCATCACCGACGCGAAGACGCCGTCATCGTCGTCGGCGTGAGCAGCCTGCCTTTCCTCGTCGTCGCCGTCGTCGTCCTCTCTGGCGTCGTCGTCGTTTCCGTCGTCGTTGTCGCCGTGGTCGTCCTTCCTCCTCCCTCGTCGTCGTCGTCGTCGTCGTCGTCCGTCGTCGGCGTCTCGTTGTCGTCCCTCCTATTTCGTCGCCGTCGTCGTCTTCGTCGTCGTCTTCGTCGTCATCGTCGTCGTCGGCGTCGTCGTCGTCGGCGTCGTCGTCGGCGTCGGCGTCGTCTGCGTCGTCGTCGTCGTCGCCGTCATCATCGTCGTCTTCGTCGTCGGCGTCAGCGTCGTCGTCGTCGTCGGTGTCGTCGTCGTCGTCGTTGTCGTCGTCGTCGAAGTCGTTGGAGTCATCGTCAGAGTCGTCGTAGGCGTCGTCGGCGTCGTCGTCGTCATCGCTGTCGTCGTCGGCGCCGGTGGCGCTGCCAAGTGCCATGTGGTACCTACGGTCTTAGGAGGTCTTGCAACCAAGTTGCGGGTGGGAGGATGTGATGTTTGCACGAGCAGTGGAGAGAACATCATCAATATAGACACAGCGTCGTCGTCGTCGGCGGCGTCGGCGTCGTCGAACGCTCTTGCGCGCGTGCTGGGGTGGCACGACCCGTGTCAAATAATACCATGCGAGCCACTCTCGCGCGTCAGCCGCGCGCGCGCATTGCGAATTCCTTCCGAAACCTTCACCACCGACGCGAAGACGCCGTCATCGTCGTCGGCGTGATCAGCATCGGCGCCGTCACTGGCTGCTCCGTCGTCGCTTTCAGTATCGCCACCAGCATCGCTACTATCAGCATCGTGTCTACCGTCGTCGACGTTGCCATGATATCGCGCCCACCCAAATCGCCGACTCGCACTGAAGTGCCCGCTGGGATGTGCCGAGCGGTTAGCGCCACCGCGTTCGCGTCGGCCGCGCCAAAGTAGCTGGCCGCGCGCGCGAGCATGCGCGGGCTAGCGCGGCCGCAGAGATGCACCAGCCAACGCCAAGCACTCATCGCAATCGTTCCTGCATGGGTTTTGCAAACCAAGTTGCGGGTGGGTGGGTGGGATGATTGCGCGAGCAGTGGATTTGACAACTTCAAGTTCGGCAAGCTAATTATCCTTTCTAAAAAGAGAATAGACTCTACCCCCCACCGGACTTATCGGTACCCCCTGGGATAGTATGATTTCACACATATATATATATATATATATATATGTATGTGTATATATATATATATATATATATATTCTGCACACTCGTCCATCCTAAATATGAAATCGTACAATCCCAGCCAAACGGGGTTCACCCCCCTGAGGTTCCCTTGTAAAAAACACTATGCGGTGACATTTGTTGTTCTAACATTGCACTTTTTCGCGAACCCCTTGCAAACATCGACACGAAGTGCACGCGCACGCGTCGTCGCGCGCGCATGCCGAAATCCTTCAAAAACCTTCGGTGCCGGAAGGATTTCGCAATCGAGTTGCCAAACAACATACAAAAACACATGGTTTCGCCACACTGATTTGCTAAAAAAGCTTACGCGCGAGCTCTTGCGAAATCTTCAGAAAACCATAGGTTTTTCAAGATTTTCACAAAACGCTAACGGACGGGCTTCGCGCGCGCATGTCGAAATCTGTCGAACGCCCTTGCGCGTGTGCGGTCGCGAGAATCCTCTGCAAACAATGGGACGAAGTGCAGACGCGCGCGTCGTCGCGCGCGTATGCTGAAATCCTTCAGAAGTTCTCGGTTTCGGAAGGATTTCAAAATCGCGTGTCCAAAAATCCTACAAAAACACAAGGTTTCGCAACACGGATTTCCAACAAAAGCGTGCGCGCGCGCTCTTGCGTCGTCGTCGTCGTCGTCGTCCTCCTTCCTCCCTCGTCGTCGTCGTCGTCGTCGTCGCCGTCGTCGTCTTCTGTCTTTCCTCGTCGTCGTCGTCGTCGTTTTGGCGTCGTCGTCGCTTCCGTCGTCGTTGTCGCCGTGGTCGTCCTTCCTCCCTCGTCGTCTTCGTCGGCGTTTCGTGGTTGTCCCTCCTATTTCGTCGCCGTCGTCGTCGTCGTCGTCGTCATCGTCTTCACTCCTCCCTCGTCGTTGTCCTCCTCCGACGTCGTCGTCGTCGTCCGTCGTCGGCGTCGTCGTCGTCGTTGTCGTCGTCGTCGTCTTCCCACCTCCCTCGTCGTTGTCGTCGTCGGCGTCGCCGTCCTTCCTCCTCCTTCGTCGTTCGAGTCGCCTTCTTCCCTCCTCCATCGTCGTTGTCGTCGTTGTCGCCGTCGTCGTCCTCCCTCATCTCTCGTCTTCGTTGGCGACGTCGTCGTCGTCTTCGTCGTCGTCGTCGGTGTCGGCGTCGTTGTCGTCTTCGTCGTCGACGTCGGCGGTGTCGTCGTAGTCGGTGTCAGCGGCGCCGTCGTCGTCGGTGTCGCTGTCGTCGTCGGCGTCGGTGTCGTGGCCAAGTGCCATGTGGTACCTACCGTCACGGTCTTGTCTTAAGAGGTCTTGCGACCAAGTTGCGGGTGGGAGGGTGGGATGTTTGCACGAGCAGTAGAGAGGACAGCTTCAAGACGGTCAAAGTGAACTGCACCACATAGATTGCACCGCACAGTGCAATAACCTACTGCTTGGGGTCCACGCTGGCTCACTCTATGTAAGTACATATGCATATATCTACAGATATATAAATATTTGTACATATATGCATGCCATTACTCATGACACCAAGGATTCCACACGAGACATCAGTATACACCCAACGATGATCCATCAGAGCGGTCCTCGAGAGGCCCCATCTGGCCCAAGATGTCTGGAGGACGGCGCAAACACCTCATGACATGGCCCCACTGCCGCCTCAAGACGACTCCGAAAGGCCAAGCACCAACACAAGGCGCCCCAAGAAGTCCACGAGATGGCCCCCAGACCGCCCAGAACTGCCCCCCCCCCGCCCCAGACAGCCGCGAAAAGCTCCTATATGGCCTGCTGGCCCCCAACAGGCGCCCAAGAAACCCAGAGCACCCCTCAAGAGGCCTCCAACAAACTCCCGAGGAGTCGAACTCTCCGATGACACATGTTACGCCCCCCCCCCGGGCTACAGGGAAAGTAACGCACATTTCGCATCACAAGATGCTGTGCAGTGTCCGTTTCACTCGGTCTGCCTAGGCGCTTCCGTGCGCCGTCAAGGGCCCAGCCCGCAGCGACTTGCCCAGCAGACCGCTCTTCCTCTGCCTCTCCATTGAAAATGTGAGCGCTGCTTCCGCTTCTTCAGTGTTGCGACGCTCTGGGTCCAGGGGAAGAAACGCCACGCATCACAGCTTTCCGGGTCTTCGGGAAAACGGCTGTCTAATGCCGCAGAATGTTCGAGCCTGCGGGAGGGCGTGTCACATACTACGTCTCTCTCGAGCCTCATCAAGGAGTAGGGGCTGTCACACGAGCGCCCAAGAGAAAAAGCTCTTCTGCAGCTGGCGTGGCACGCCGCAGGAGGCCGCTTAAGCTTGACCTGCCTTGTCGCCGCACAGATGTCTGCGCTGGCACGGTGGCGGAATTTGCTGCAAGCCATTCAATGTTGATGCCAATTCCGTACGCGATCGGTTTCTCTTTCTTCTCCTCGCCGTCCTCGTGCTGCTGCATCATCATCATCACGGACGAGCGCATCTCATTGAGGTACTCGTCGGAGAAGGAGAAGCCCATGTACAGTATAGTCTTGGCTGCCATCAGAGATGTCATGAACTTGGTGTAAGCCTCGTTCCCATGCAGCAACTTGCGGTAACCCTCGCGGGTGAAGGCGAGCCCTGGCTCCTCCAGCCACTCATCTGAGGCGACAGACCCGTGCAATTGGATGATAGGCGTTGGGCCGATATCTTCTGCGGGGTCATAGTCGTCCTCGCTGTCGCAATCGCTATCCTCGCTCTCCGCCTTTTCCTCCCCATCCCCATCGTGCTCCAATATGGCACTGCTCATCGCTTCGAAGCGCTTCTGCAAGGTCATATCCGTGTCGCCGCAGTCGTCGTCCTCGCCCTCTTCATCCTCGTCGTCGTCGAAGCCAAAGAGATCAGTTCCGAGAGACTCCTTTACGCTCTCCGCCATCATGATCTCGCGCATGATCTGCTCCGACAACGAGAGCGGGCTCCCGCGCAAGATTTTCCGCATAACGGTCTTCGACGAGGGGCTCGCGGCTGGGACGCCTGGCAGGAAGCTGTCGAAGTTGGTAGTGAGGATTGCGGAGAAGGGGATGCTGTGAATCAGCCTGAGGTGCTGTCGAATCATCCAAGGTTCCTTAACGCCACCCGCACGCTGCCCCTGGGTGGGCACATGTGCCACAGAACCCGACTGAACTTGCTTCTATTCCTACCTAGGGAGGTAAGTCGGACAGCGGGGAGAAGGCTTACTACCCTATGGGCAATAGGGACGCCTGTCAGTGCTAAATCAATGCCCTCCTTCCTCCTCGCCGTCAGGAACGGCGAAGTCCAGACGGAGGCCGAACACTCCGTACGGACTTACCCCGCACGGACTTAGCACCCTCCGGCGCAGTAGCCGTTTTGGCTCAAACCATCGTGGCTCGGACCATTGCCACGGCATCCGGCAGACCTTGAGAGCGAGCACGGTCGGAAATCCGGGTGCGGCCCGCGAGGCCCAGCCGCACAGCTGCCTCCCTCGAGCTGCCGCATGTTACGGCAGCGGTCCGAGTAGTGCGGCGCGAAGCCACCGCTAGCCTGGCTAGAAAGGCTGCGGTCGGTGACGTTTGGACAGCGTGTCGCCACGGTGGCCCTGGCGACAGGCTATGCCCTGCGAGCAGATAGCGTGTCGCTCCGCTCCGCGGGGCGGGCGGCTTGGCAAAGCTCGGCATGTGGACGCCTCGGGACCGCGAAGTGGATAGCTTATCGCTCCAACGCGTAGTGGGCCAGAACCTGCGGAGCGACACGCAATCCAAAAGTTGAGCTCCTGACCGTAGCTCGCCTAGCTTTCAGTATCGCGCCCCGCGATGCGCGACGCGAGATTAGCTTCGCGCATTGCGCTCTCGCCGTCGCCCGTCCTGGAGAAGGGCAACTCTCCAATCCAGGCCGCGACGCACGAAGCGCGATTATCGTTGCGCCCCCGCGGCTGACCTAGAGGGCCCCTCAGTTGGAAGACCTCGCGAAGCGCCGCACACAGCCGATGCCTGTGTGACCGAGCGGTGACCTCATACGCGCTCTGAACTTATGCCCAGTTGGCCACTGGCCCACCGCACTTGGGGGGTCTTCACTGAACGGGACGGTCAAGTCAAGGCCCTCGGGTGGATCACTGCGAAAAAGTGGGATGCTCAGTGCCTACCTTGAGCGTAGTCTGAACTCTTGTGCGCAGACGTTGATGGTGCTAATCTGCCAGCAGGCCTGCATCTGCCAAGCAAAGCAGCCCGACTTCGCCCGCCGCACCGCGCGATGCGCGACGAGCGGTCGCCTCCGCGCCCTCGCGACGCCACCTTGGAGAGGCGCAGCTGCCGCGACGCGCGAGGCGCGACGCTCTTCGCGCCCCTGCAGGTGACCCCTAGCTGCCCCTATACGCGACACGCCACACGTAGCGTATTGGTACGGAGCTAGCTCGACACGCACACCGAAAACGTAGGTATGACGCCATACGTCCGCCAAAACGTGGGCCGACACGCTGAGCCAGCAAGCAGCGGATTCGTGTGTGCCACGGACGTGTTCAGCACGGTACGCGATGCGTTTCGAAACGGGCGCATCGAGGCAGCAAAGCCCTGCGGATGCCCAGGGGCCCCTCTCACCACCGCGCGCGCGACGGCAGCGCCGCTGCCGCCCCGAGCCCCAGGGCGGCCGAGCGCGCGTGCTCGGGCCCGCTCTCCTCTCCCCCTCCGTCCCGTGGCGTATCGGCGTCACGGTGGCCCTCTCTCCTGGGCCACCTCGGTTCGCGCATCGCGCTCAGCGAAGTGCAACCAACGGTTACCTTCGCGCCCCCCGTGCCGCCCCGTGGAAAAGGGCAACCATCATGCCCAGGCCGCGACGCGCGAATCGCGATCATCCTCGCACCTCTTGGGGTGACCTGGGCGTCCCGTGTTGAACCGCTGCTTCGATTGGCAACCACATAAGAAGCCCAACCTTGCAACTCAGATGTCTGAAGAACGGGCTTGGGCTCAGAACTTGAACGGAATATGCAGCCAAATGCATATCAGCGGTGGTGTCCGATATTTGGACCCGTGGGGGTAGGTTTCGCAATTCGTCGCATATTCGATCAGCCGCTGCGTCCGACAAAGCGACTCCGCGCGTGCCCAAACCCAGCGAATCCCAAGGGGTCTCTAGCATAGCTGCAAGGGGGCGAATGCAGACCTAAGTGACCACAGAGCCCCTTCCGAGCTTGGACCAGAGCTCGTTTCAATCACGCTGGCTGCGCATTATGCCCCCTCCCTGGCACCCGCCCTGAGTCACGTGCTCGGCGCAACATGCGACGTCCGCACGGCGCGCCGTGTCGCGATGGCTCCGTGCTCTCGCTGCAAGCGACGCTGGCAACAATGCATCTCTCTCTATATATTTATATCGCTCTCTATCGCTGCGCGTTGTATAGATATTTATCTATATGTATATACCCGTCTCTCCCTCTCTATATATGTGTATATATATATGTATGCACACATATGTGTACATACCCATCCGCATATATGTGTGAATGAGCATAGATGTAGCTATACATATTTACGGTGTAAGCTATGCGGTGCAATCTACGTTGTGCAAGATGCGTGGTGCAAGTTGTGTGGTAAAAGCTATGTGATACAAGCTAAGTGGAGCAAGCTGCGTAGTGCAATGTACGTGGTGTGAAGTATGTGATACACGCTAGGTGGTGCAAGCAATGTGGTGCAAACTATGTGGTGCAAGCTATGTAGAGTAAGCTACGTAGTGCAATATACGTAGTGCAGGCTATGTGGTGTGAAGTATGTGATGCAAGCTGGGTGGTGTAAGCTATGCTGTGCAAACTATGTGGTGTATGCTACGTGGTGCAAGTTATGCGATGCATCCGGTGTTGCGGAACCTGCATGGTGCAATCTGCGTGGTGTCAGCTATGTGGTGCAAGCTGTGAAATGCAGTCTACATGGTGCAAGCTTCGTGGTGTAAGCTCTGGGGTGAGGGGACGGACGGGGACGGGGCCGCCAGGCCCGCAGACAAGCCTTTCATTCAACAAACATGGGGCGGGGCCGCCAGGCCCGCAGACAGGCCCAGTTTCTGAGAAGAGGAGCAAGAACCCCTAGGTGCAAACACTGCTTGGGGAATTGTGAAAGACATTATCCCTCTCTCTCTCTCTCTCTCTCTCTCCCCCTCTGGCTCGCTGAGCGTTGCGGAAACTTCAAGAAGCTCCTCCTTCCCCTCCTCCTCCTGCTCGAGAACGGGGGATTGTGGAGTCCCTGTGGTTCCAAAGCGCGCGCGCGCGAGGCTTTCGCGCTGAGTTCGCGACTGTTTCTGTGCAAACTCTGCTCTGTGTCGTCCTCCTCCTCCTCCTCCGCCTCCGCCTCCTCCTCCTCCTCCTCCTCCTCCTCCTCCTCCTCCTCCTCCTCCTCCCTCTCCCCCTCCTCCTACCTCTCTGCCTTTTTTTGTTTCTCCTGGCGCCCCCCCCCAGCAAAAAAAAAAAATTTTCGGGAGAAAAAAAGGAACGCGACGTGGCCACATCTGCCCTCCCCCCTAGAATGATTCCTATTGAACGCCCCCATAAGAAGGATTCACAGTGAAATCCTCGACAGAAGGGTTCCTATCGAAACCCTCCACTCAATGATTCCTATTGAAATCCTCCACCTGTGGATTCCTACTGAAACCCTCCATTGAATGATTCCTACTGAAATCCTCGAGTGGCAATGGCAATGGCAATGGCAATTGCAATGGTAATGGTAATGGTCATGACAGTGGTAATGGTAATGGTACTGGTAATGGTAATGATAGTGGTAACGGGGTAGCGAGGCAATGACAATGGCAATGGCAACGGTAATGGTAATGGCAGTGGGAATGGCAATGACAATGGCAATGGTAATGGCCATGGCAATGGTAATGGTAAGGGTAAAGGTAAGGGTAGAGGTAAAGGTAATGGTAACGGTAATGGCAATGGCAGTGGTAATGGTAATGGTAATGGTAATGGGAACGGGAATGGAAATGATAGTGGTAGTGGTAATGGCACTGGTAATGGTAATGGTAATGGAAACGGTAATGGTATTGGGAATGGAAATGGCAATGACAATGGGAATTCTAATGGTAATTGCAGCGGTAATGGTAATGGTAATGGTAATGGTAATTGTCATGGTAATGGTAATGGTAATGGTAATGGGAATGGAAATGGTACTGGCAATGGTAATGGTAGTAGCGAATGGCAATGGCAATGGCAATGGTGATGGTAATGGCAACGGTAATGGTAATGGTAACGGGGTAGCGATTGGCAATGGCAATGACAATGACAATGGCAACGGTAACGGTAATGGCAATGGGATTGGCAATGGCAGTGGCAATGACAGTGACAATGGCCATGACAATGGCAACTGTAAGCGCAATGGTAATGGCAATGGTAGTGGGAATGGGAACGGGAATGGGCATGTGAATGGGAACGGGAATGGAAATGGTAGTGGTAGTGGCAACGGAAATGGGAATGATAAGGGTAAGGGTAAAGGTAAAGGTCAAGCTAGCCAGCTCGAGCGAGTCGAGCATGGCATGCCCATTCCCACCCGCCCTCCCACAACATAAGAAACAGTGATGGCACAACTGGGGGTTGCGCGGGCATTTCAGTGCGAGTGGAGGATACCCGAGGACACCGCATTGACGTCCGCGCGGGATGTGCGCCGCGTCCCATCCCCGCCACGAATTTCGCAACGTCAACGACAAGACTGGCCATGTTGAAAGGAACAACGGACACGTTCCGCCCTCCCACAACATAAGAAACAATGCTGGCGCAACTGGGTGCTGGCGCGTAGTGGTAGTAGTAGTAGTAGTAGTAGTAGTAGTGGTTGTAGTAGTAGTAATAGTAGTAGTAGTAGTAGTAGTAGTAGTAGTAGTAGCAGTAGTAGTAGTAGTAGAAATCGTAGTAGTAGTAGTAGTAGTAGTAGTAGTAGTAGTAGTAGTAGTAGTAGTAGTAGTAGTAGTAGTAGTAGTAGTAGTAGTAGTAGTAGTAGTAGTAGTAGTAGTAGTAGTAGTAGTAGTAGTAGTAGTAGTAGTAGTAGTAGTAGTAGTAGTAGTAGTAGTAGTAGTAGTAGTAGTAGTAGTAGTAGTAGTAGTAGTAGTAGTAGTCGTAGTCGTAGTAGTCGTAGTCGTAGTAGTAGTAGTAGTAGTAGTAGTAGTAGTAGTAGTAGTAGTAGTAGTAGTAGTAGTAGTAGTAGTAGTAGTAGTAGTAGTAGTAGTAGTAGTAGTAGTAGTAGTAGTAGTAGTAGTAGTAGTAGTAGTAGTAGTAGTAGTAGTAGTAGTAGTAGTAGTAGTAGTAGTAGTAGTAGTAGTAGTAGTAGTAGTAGTAGTAGTAGTAGTAGTAGTAGTAGTAGTAGTAGTAGTAGTAGTAGTAGTAGTAGTAGTAGTAGTAGTAGTAGTAGTAGTAGTAGTAGTAGTAGTAGTAGTAGTAGTAGTAGTAGTAGTAGTAGTAGTAGTAGTAGTAGTAGTAGTAGTAGTAGTAGTAGTAGTAGTAGTAGTAGTAGTAGTAGTAGTAGTAGTAGTAGTAGTAGTAGTAGTAGTAGTAGTAGTAGTAGTAGTAGTAGTAGTAGTAGTAGTAGTAGTAGTAGTAGTAGTAGTAGTAGTAGTAGCCCTGAGTCGCCGAAAGATCGTTCCAAGACGCCCAAGATGGCCTCCAGACGGCCGTAGCGCCAAGAAACCGCGGGGAGACTCAGGAGGCCCTCCAAGAGCCTGAACAAGCAAAAACCTCCCAGGCATTCGTCACCCCAGGGCCTCCTGGAACGCCCCGGCGCCCAATGAATTGGCGAGCTAAAAACGTGCGCCGAGCCAAAGCGGGAGCGCAACTTTAAGAAAATTTCGCTCGGCGCCCAAGCGAGAAGGTAATTTCATTCACTTCGAGCGGGGCGGGGTGTGCCGCGCCCAATTCTTGCCATGCACTTTTGCGGGGTGGACGACAAGAACAGCTATGTGGGCAAGCGAAAATCAGCATGGCATTGCTTCTGACAGGTAAGGTGGCCCCTCCCGCCTTGGGGTTGCCCCAGAAGTCCGCGCGCGATGTGCGTCGCGCCCCATTCCTGCTACGCATTTCGCATCGTCGACGACAAGACAGGCCATGATGAAAGGAAAAACGGCAACTCTGTATTGTTTTTTTACAATCAGGATGGGAGGGCCCGCAGCCCGCATGGACGTCCGCGCGCGATGCGCGCCGCGTCCCATTCCTGCCACATATTTCGCACCGTCGGCGACAAGGCAGGCCGTGCTGAGAGGAAAAACGGAGACTTTGTATTGATTTTTTACAGTCAGGATGGGCGGGCCCGGATCGACGGCCGCGCGCGATGTGCGCCGCGTCCCATATGTGCGCCGCGTCCCACTGCTGCCACATATTTCGCACCGTCGGCGACAAGGCAGGCCATGGTGAGATGAAACAACGAAGACTTTGTATTGATTTTTTACACTCAGGATGGGCGGGCCCAGATTGACTGCCGCGCGCGATGTGCGCCGCGCCCCATTCCTGCCACGCTTTTCGCATCGTCGACGACAAGAAAGACGATGTTGAGAAGAAAAACGGCCACTTTGTATTGATTTTTTACAGTCCGGATGGGAGGTCCCGGATTGGGCCGCTATCGGCCGGAATACGAGGTAGGTGGGGGTAGATTCAAATAAGGAACAAGGATAGAGGTAAAGGTAAAGGTAATGGTGATGGTAATGGAAATGATAATGGTAATGGTAATGGTCATGGGAATGGCAATGGAAATGGTACTGGCAATGTTAATGGTAGTAGCTGATGGCAATGACAATGGCAATGCGAATGGTAATGGTAACGACAGGAGGTAATGGTATTGGTACTGGTAATGGTAACGGTAATGATAGTGGCAACGGGGTAGCGACTGGCAGTGGCAATGACAATGACAATGGCAACGGTAATGGTAATGGCAATGGCAATGGCAATGGGAATGGCAATGGCAATGGTAATGGCCATGGCAATGGCAATGGCAATGGTAATGGTAATGCTACTGGGAATGGGAACGGGAACGGGAATGGGAATGTGAATGGGAATGGGAACGGGAATGTAAATGGCAGTGGTAGTGGAAACGGAAATGGGAATGGTAAGGGTAAAGGTAAAGGTAGAGGTACAGGTAATGGTAATGACAATGGCAGTTGTAATGGTAATGGTAATGGTAATGGTAATGGTAATGGTATTGGGAATGGGAATGTGAATCGGAATGGTAATGGTACTGGCAAAGGTAATGGTAGTGGCGAATGGCAATGGCAATGGTAATGGTAATGGTAGTGGCGAATGGCAATGGTGATGGTAGTGGCGAATGGCAATGGCAATGGCAATGGTAATGGTAATGGCAATGACAGTGGTAATGGTAATGGTACTGGGAATGGTAATGGTGACGGTAACGGTAATGGTAATGGTTATGGCAATGGTAACGGGGTAGCGACTGGCAATGACAATGGCAACGGCGATGGCAATGGTAATGGTAATGGCAATGGCAATGGTAATGGGAATGGCAACGGCAATGGCAATGGCAATGGCCATGGCAATGGTAATGGTAATGGTCATGGTCATGGTCATGGTAATGGTAATGGTAATGGTAATGGGGATGGGAATGGGAATCGTAGTGGTAATTGGAACGGGAACGGGAATGGAAATGGCAGTGGTAGTGGTAATGATAATGGCAATGGTACTGGTAACGGTAATGGTAATGGCAATGGTGATGGGAATGGGAATTGTAATGGTGATGGCAGCGGTAATGGTAATGGTAATGGTAATGGTAATGGCAATGGTGTTGGTAATGCTAATGGCAATGGTGTTGGTAATGCTAATGATAATGGCAATGGTAATGGTAGTGGCTAATGGCAATGGGAATGGTAATGGTAATGGTAATGGTAATGGGAACGGCAATGGTAATGGTAACGGAGTGGCGACTGGCAATGGCAATACAATGGCAATGGCAATGGCACTGGTAATGGCAATGGCAATGGCAATGGGATGTCAATGGCAATGGTAATGGCCATGGTAATGGTAATGGTAATGGTAAAGGTAAAGATAAAGGTAAAGGTAATGGTAATGGTAATGTGAATGGGAATGGGGATGGGAATGGTAATGGTAATGGTATTGGGAATGGGAATGGAATTGGAATGGGAGTGGGAGAGATTGAGAGAGAGAGAGAAAGCGAGAGAGGAAATATCAGAATAATGATGAGGAGCAACGTGAAAGATCGTAAAACATCGTCTGAAACCCACAGGGATTCCACAATCCCCCGGCCTCTCCTCCTGCTCCTCCTCCTCCTCCTCCTCCTCCTCCTCCTCCTCTCCCACCCCCACTTCAGCCTGAGGCGCTCTTTCATGGCTTCGGGGATGTCTCCTGGAGGCGCCAGCATGTCCTTCACCACCTCGGCGACCATGCGGCCACCGCACTTGTCCTCCATGATCTGCGCGGCCCGGTCGAAAGAGCTCGCAGTTGCCTGCTCGATCAACTTCTCGATGTCTCGGGTGTTGCCAGAGGTGTCCCTGGACCAAGGTGCCCCCGAGGTTTCTGAGGAGGCCCCCACGGCCTCCAGAGCACTCCTCACGAGGCTCAGAGGGTCCAAGGGGCTTCAAAATGGAGCGAAAAGCTTGGGACGTTTTGGGCCAGGGATACCTTCAGCAACCCCCGATATGTCCTTGACGATCTGGCTGGTCAGCAGCTCCTTTTGCACAAATAAAAATCTGCACTCATAAAGCTCTTGAAGTTCCGCGCGGAGCTCCGAATGATGACAGTCAAAACGTATGTGAAGGACGGGTGGCAAGACCCTTGGAGGGCGAAGTTGGGATTTGTTGGGCGGCGGGCGACCAGTGAAAACGGCAAAGGACGAGCCGCAGAGGCAAGGACACAAGGGCACCCTAGATGAAGGCGCGCGCGTCCTTCTGGGCGCGTTGACGGCACGTCTTCATGCTGGCTTTTCTTCGTCGATCCTCGTTCTTGCCCCGCTCCAGGATCGCCGTCAGCAAGGCCCCCCAGCCCGGCAGGCGGGCGGCCCCCGAGAAGCCGGCGCCCACAAAGGCGACGCAGTTCCCCTCCTTGATCGAGGTCCGGAGGTGCTCCGGGACCTCGAGCTTGCTGTTCCTCTCCTCCTCTCGGGCGGCCGTTACGACAGGTTCGGCCACACGCATGAGTGGCCCTGGGTAAGAGTGACCTTCGGTGCGCGGCTTTTTGGGGGTCGCGGGGTTAGCCAAGCACAAGCGCGCGAGACGCTACTACTGCGTCGCGTTCAGCGATCGGGGGACCCCAGGGCCCCCACCAAAGGTCACTCCGGCGAAGGGTCACTGTTACGTCGAGTCGACCTCCTCTCAGGCGAACGTCACGACAAGCTCGCATCGCGATGCCGTCGGCGTTGGTCTCTGACACCCCGTGGATCGTTCCACCTGGAACGACCGCGGCCTCCCGACAGCGCAGATCGTTCGACGGCGGCCGGTTCCGCTCCGCTGGCGGCGCTCAACCCTGGACGCCCGCCAACGCGCACCAACGCGGCGCAAACCGCGCAACAGCGACGCGCGTCAACGCCCGTCAATGTTGGGGCCGCCGCCGCGCCAACGCGGCGCAAACCGACCGCAGCAGGAGGACAGCAGACCAGGCCGGCCAGCTTCGCGCACCGCGCCCTGCGGCGCGCGGCGCTGGGCTCTCCCTTCGCGCAACGGGGTCGCCACCCTGGAGAAGGGCAGCTCCCCGGCCCAGTCCGCGGCGGGCGGAGCGCGATAGGACCTTCGCGCCCCGGCGGGTGACCTGGAGCAGGCGGGGGGGGCGATCAAGAGAGAGGGCCCCGAAACTGCCACTCGCTCCGCGTCCAGGTTGGGAAAGGGTGCGCCTTCCTCCCTCCTCTTTCCCCTTCTTTCCCTTCTTCCCCCCCACCTCGTATATGTCCCCCCCCCCCTGTTTATGTCCCCCCGTTTCCCCCCTGGCGCCCTCCGCCCGATCCTTGGCGGCCTTCACTCCTCGCTTTCCGCTCATGGTCGCAGCAGCTTCCCTCAGGGACAAACGGCCCCTGCGCAGCGCGCCAACGCCTGGATATGAACAACGAATCTGCTTGCACCAAAATTGTTTACGGCTCGTGGAAAGGATGTGACCATGATGATGGTGATGATGAAGATGACGATGACGATGAGGACGATGAGGGCGTCGACGATGCTAATGACAATGTAGACGATGATGTTGATGATGATGGTGATGGTGATGATGGTGATGGTGCTGATGACGATTGATGATGATGATGCTGCTGATGATGACGATGATCACGAATCGCCTGATCCATACGGTTCAATGCAGGGCACCGCGTGCAGCACGCGGGCCACAAGACAGGAGAGCACATGGACATAGAGCGCCATCGAGAGGACGAGGGGGGGCCGGCAAGGAGGAGACGAGAGAGAGAGAGAGAGCGGACGCGATCATTCAGGCAACTTTGTCGTTGAACTTCGGCTCCCAATCAGCGTGAAAGGCGGCGATGCTTCCACTGACAAAGAAATGGAGCTGCACGCGCATGTACTCATCCATGATCCCTGTAGTGTCACTCGACCTGTTGGCCGCGACCGTCTTATGAAGCTCGGAGATCCTGGACTCGAGCATGTCTGATCGCATGGCAACATCACGGAGACCATGGTGGAGACGGGCGGGACCAGCCGCCTCAGTGAACTCCGCGATCATGGAGTGCGTATTCTTGGCGAGGGCGTTGACCTCGGAGCGCGCCTGATGCCACTCGTCCACGACAGTAGCCAAGCGTGCACAGGTATCCACGTCCAAGCGGTTCACAACGTCCATGAGGTCAGCACGTATGGTAGTAGTGTAAGCATTCAGGGTTGACGAGAGACTGGAAATCGACACCTGCAGGGCGGCCATATCGTACTCGAGACCGCGAATCTTGTCATGCTCCTCCCAGAAGGTAAGACGGCGAGGTCCTGGATACTCCGCCTTAGCCCTTGCTTCAAGATCAGCAAGAAAAAGAGGAACCATGGTCTAGTCACGCTCACGAAATGCATTGACACGAACGTCAAGGGAACTTAGGTGCTCTTCGTGCATGTTCAACTTGTCATCGAACACAGAGACGTCCACAGAACATGGGGAACAGAGGGAATAAGACTCGACCTGCTGGCTGTTTAGGGACTCCTGGAGGACGTGAAGGCGCATGTCCACGTGCTCGAAAACATGTCATGCCTCTTCTCGATCGCGCCGGCACGAGCGACGATGACGTCGGCACTCTCATGCAACGAGCAATGAAAACCATGAGCACGGGAGTCAAGATGTGCCTGAAGGTCTGTCGCTCGGGTGGTGAGCTGCTCGCACATGTCATCGACATTAGAGCTGAGGGACTGCAGGTACCCCAAGACATCGTACCCGAGGTAGGAGAAGTCGCCGTGGTCAAAAGAAGCGAACCCACAATTAATCGAACCGGTGGCCAAGATGGTCGACGGAAGAACCAGCGGAGGGTCACGGCCACCAGAGACGTCAGCAACCCCGTGTTCGTCTGATTCGGAGTCGTGGGAGTAGAAGGCCTTCTTCTGCACAGGAAGAAGGGCACACTCAGGAGCAAATTCAGGAGCATCTGCGCGAAGATCACAATCAGTAGCACCAGGACGAGGTCCAGCAAAACGCCAGGTAGACCCCTGCATGTACCTCCACCGGCTTGCATTTCGAGTCGAACGAAGACGGGCTTCATAGACTCTGCGAGGAAGAATATCACGAACGCGTCTCAGCGTCATCCAACTGTACCGTTCAGGAACTGCAGAAATGTCATGATGTTTGCGATGCCAGTTGTGCGCCTGCCATTGAGCCTCTTTGTGGTCGTGCTCGTATTTCAATTCAGCACTCGCCGCAGCAGTAGCGCAGGTAGGCCCTTTGCTTGATCGCGGCCTGAAGCCGTCGCACCTCGAAGGCAAGCATAGTATATGCTTTGCCCACCATCGCACAGGACTCGTAGCCACTCCTGTGCACTTTAGTTGTTCACTCAAACCAGCATGGTCACGATGATGATGCTGCTGATGATGAGGATTATGATGAGGATGGTGGTGGTGATGGTAATGGTGGTGATGGTGATGATGAGGATGATGAGAATGATGATGGTGATGATGGTGATATTGATGCTGGTGATGGTGTTGATAATGAGCGTCATGCGTGGGAGGTGGATGATGGAGGGAAACAGCAGGGCGAGCAATAGAGATGAGGAAGATGGGAGGAAGAGGGAAAGGATCAGATGAGGGCGAAGGGTGGGGGAGGGAGGCCGAAGAGCAGGAGGGCGCAGAGCGATGGCGACAGGGATGAGAAAGGAGGAAGAGGAGAGCGCAGGACTGGGACGCGGTGTAGAAGAAGCGGAGGAGAAACAAGGAGGAGGAGGAGGAGGGCGGTCCAGGCACCTCTGGCGAGAACATGTCTTGCCCCTGCTCCGCGCCTCGCCCTCGCTTTGCACGTATGACTCACGCTCCGGGGCACTCGCGTCGCTTTCGTGCCGCGCGAGGTCGCGCATGCGCCGCACCCGGTGTGCGCCACACTTGCCACCTCCCGACGCCACCTTGATGACTTCCTGCTCCTCCTCCTCCTCCTCCTCCTCTTCCTCTTCCTCCTCTTCCCTTTCATTACTCCTCCTCCTCCTCCTCCTCCTCCTCCTCCTCCTCCTCCTCCTCCTCCTCCTCCCTCTTTCCCCTCCTTCCTCTTCGATGTTGCGACACGGCGCTGGCAGGACTCGGCCACGACAACAACGCCACGACCATGTCACACCACAGCACCGCCACGACACCGCGGGGGAGGGGGGGCACAGAGGCTAGAGCCCGTCTAACCCCCGCAGGGCAGGACGAGAGGCAGTGCAGCAGACTTCCGGGGCACATGGGGACCTAGGCCGCCCAATTTTGCGCATCGCGCCCGCGGCGCATGGCTATCGTCACTCCCTCCGCCGCCGCGGGAAAGGACGCCTTTCCAACCCAATCCGCGATGTGAGGAGCGCGGTTAGCTTCGCACCCCCTCGGGCGCCACAGGGGAAGACGAGGATGAAGAGTGCGACGGAGGAAAGGGAAGGGCAGAGTGCGCGGACCCTGTCAGAAGTGCAGAGCGCGCTTCTGGCAGGGGGGACCAGATCATCGACGGGGCGGCCTTGTGGACGTCGTAGGTGTGGTGCGGCAGAACGAAATCGTCTTCCTGATGAGCCAGGCGGCGCATGGATGAAGAGCAGTCTGGAGGGGAAGCAGGAGCAACAGGAGGAGGCAGAGATGAGGAGAAGCGCGCACCGGAAAAGATACCCCCCCTGAACTTGAGCAGCAACACTTGCCAATCTGTGTCGTCTCTAGCGTGTGTACGAGGCGCCCCATTTTTTGTACGATGCCGCTGTTGCACTTTCAAGCTGCCCAAATCCTGCTTTCTCCTTGCGTTCACCGTGACTGGGCCTTCTTTTTCAATCAAGCGAAGCCCAACCCCCTGACACCGAAATCCTGAAGCATAAAGCCCCTCATTGCGTAACTCCCGCCCTACCGCGTGCTCTCGCCACGGGTATCGTGGAACCCACGTTGGGGCACTCATAACTGTGGCTCGCTGGTGTGACATCGGGCACATACATTCCCTTCGGCACGTCGTTTTGGTCACCGGTCCGTCGAACGCCTCCCTCAAACCAAATACCGCGCTGGTGTGAGGCGACAACACCTTCGATTCGGCAAGACACATGTGCTGCTCTTCAGGGCGGCTTCGGCCGCTGTTGCAAGTTGGGGGGTGAGACCGACGTGGGAGGGAGCCACCCAGCCGGGAAATCGGCTTCGGTCTCGGCTCATGCCGTGAGTGCTGGCGAGGCGACTGAGGCGACTGCCCCTTCTGAGGGACCAGCCGCGCGCGTCCGCCGCTCTCTTCTACAGTCGAACCTGGGCCAGAAGAACATCCCTCAAGAACATGAGACCCTCAGTCGGCCAAAACAAACAGAACGTCCAAGGGTACCCTCCCCAATATGCAGAAGAAAGTCCAACAAAAACGAAAAGAAGTAGGGTACCCTCCCGAACGGACCTCGATCTTATACCTCCGACTGCACGCCTCTCGACTCGCCTCTTGCCGCCCCTTCTCTTGCCTCCTGACTTTCTACGCCTCGTCGCTGCGCGCGAGGCCGCGGCGCCACGGCGTGGGCGAGGCGGCGCAGCGCGAGTTCCCGGATCGGCTGAGCCCAGGTCGCGCCAGAAGGAATCGGGGCGGACGCCCGGGGCGTGCGCGGGGATGATCCCGTGGCTGCCCCCGTGGCTGTCCCGTGGCGTGCCCACAATGGCCGCGCGCTTGCTCCGTGGTCGTCCCGCTGTGGCCCCGCGGTTGCCCCGCGGTTGCCCCGATGTTGCCCCGTGGTCGTCCCGCGGATGTCCCGCGGGTGTCTCGCGCGTGTCCCGCGGGTGCCCCGCGGGTGTCCCGCGGGGTGTCCCGTGGGTGTCCTCGTGGTCGGCCCGCGGGTATCCCCTGGTTGTCCCGTGGTTGACTCGTGGTTGTCTCGTAGTTTTCGCTTGGCTGTTCTGCGATTGTCCCATCTGTACATCGAAAAATGCGTGGACGGCTCCTCCGCCCAATCCCCATTGATCGTATTCCATTATTTTGACGGTGTTCGTCTCTCCTCTTCCGTTCCTTTCGTTTCCCCTCGTTATCCCGCTCCTATTCCTCCTGTTCTGCGTCCTCATCCTTCTGATCCTCCTCTTCCTATTGCGCTCTCCTTCCTCCTCTTCCTGCTACTGCGGTCCTGCTGTTGCTGCTCCTCCTTCTCCTCCACCTTTCTTTACGCGCGTCTCTTCCTCCTCTTCCGACGAGGCAGAGAGACAGAGAGAAAGAGAGGGAGAGACTCGAGTGAGCAGCGATCCCTGTGAAATTATAAGGTTTGCGAAATAAGGGGGCACGGGATGTGTCTGATTTCTGGGATCCAGAAATCATGTGATGCCATGTGCTTATTTTTTGTGAATGTATACCCGCCAGAAAGAATCCGCGTTCCAGCCCTCCAGGGCCCTGGATCCCAAAAGTCCAGGATCAAGTCAAAAGGCTTGCTGAGCAACGGGGTGCCACATCTTGTGATTTCACTTGGCTTATGCTAGTTTCTGTAGTGAGAATGCCAGGAACGGCGCGGCGTCAGTTTGATGCTTGGTATTTCTGGGATTCGGAGCTCTGGGGGGCTGCAGCGTCGATTACCGTTGGAAGATATCAAACTCTCCAATAAATATAGACTCATGACATCACATTGTTGTTGGGCTTCTCATCCCAAGAACCCAGAACATCACAAGGTTTCCGCGACAAGGGGGCGCCGAGTCTTGCGATGCCATCAGGATGGTGCTGATTTCCGTGACCCGAATGCCAAGAGCCATGTGATGTCATTTGCATGTTGGGATTCCAACGCCCTGGAGGGCTGCAGTGTGGACACATGGCTTCTGGGACTCCCATCACAAAAAACATGAGTACCCCAAGGAAATCACAGGGCTCGTCGTCTTCTTGTTTCGCAAACCTTGTAATTTCACAGGGCTCGCTGCTCCATCGAGTCTCTCCCTCTCTCTCTCTCTCTCTCTCGCTCTCGTTCCCGTATCACTGTCTGGAGGGAGAGGAGGAGGAGGAAGAGGAGGAGGAGGAGGAGGATGAGGAGGAGGAGGAGGAGTAGGAGGAGGGGGAGGAGGAGGGGGAGGAGGAGGAGGAGGAGGAGCGACCGTACCATGAAAGGACGAGACGAGGGCAGGCGGGCAAGACGCGAGAAGAGGGCAAGTGTCCGCGCGTCCGTTTGTCTCGTCTTTGGCCGCATCGCGTGCAGTGCAGCAGCTAGGCACTCAGTGTCTGTAGTGTAAAGAAGCGCGGCGCGGGGCGCGGCGTGCGTAATGATACGCAGTTTGTTGTAAAAGTGATATGAAAGCGCTGTCCTGCGAACAGCTTCTGAAACTGTGTGCTCTGGGTTTGCGTGTTGCGCTGACGTCCCTAGGCCAATTCGCACGAGGGGGTCCGAGGAGAGAAAGGAACGGGGTAACGCGAGGAAGTGCAGAAGGCGGGGACAGGTGAGGTAGTGGCCGAGACGGTCTGGGCAAGCTTCGCACCCGAGCAGACACGTGCGGCGCGGTCCAAATGGGAATCGGTGGCTGGTCCACCACGCTCCCGCTAGCGTTTTAAAGACAGCCCAGCGGATGGCTGGTGCTTTCTTTGAAAGGTATTCTGAAAGCTCCTTCCAGCGGGTTGGCAGGGCTGGAGGGAGCACGACTTCTGGGAGAGCCGACGAGAGGCGGCGCGCTAGGGTCTCTGCGAACTTGTCGGGGTAGAGGGAGGAGTGGAGGACCGAAGCAAGGGTTCGCTGGACCCTAGAACGGCGCGCTTCGTTGGTGGCAGCGGCGTGCTCATCTGCAGCGGCGCGCTGTGCCGCGCGCCAGATGGGCAATGAGACGGCGTATGGCGGCTGACCGTCGGCGAGGTCGCGCCAGTATTCGACGATACCTGGACTCTTCCAAAACACAGGCGAAACCGTGGCCCGAATACGGGCCTGCCCCAAATCCGCCAGGGACAGTTCTGGATTGAGCTGGTCCTGGGCCAGGACGAGCGCGCGATACAGCGGCTTCCAGTCGGGAAGCGTGGCAGTGGCAGTGCGCCAGGCAGCTGCGAGTGAAAGCGTGACCAGTGAGTTGGGGGAGGACGAGGGCGACCGCGAGCGAGTGCCGAGGAGGTCCACGAGGCGCCAGGAGTTGGGGGGTGCACGTAAAATCTTGTGTAGCGTGCTGCGTTCATGCCGCGGAAACGTGGCAGGGAACGGGAAGTATTGCGTGAGATACGATAGCACAGTTATAACACATGTGTTATATAATCTGATGGCAACTGAGGGGCCTGGCGCGCTCGCCGCAGGCTGCGCCACCCGTGGCCAGTATTTATCAAATGCGGCCTTCCACTGGATGTCCAAAGTGACGGCGGGACCGATGAGTACCCCTAAATAGCGGGCGTACTCGGCGATCTGAATGTGTTGCCACCCTGGGACTAGAAATTTGAGCAAGCGCTGAGTGAGAGATTGCACGGCAGGTGAGAAGGCGGCCCATAAGGGCACAATCACTGTCTTCTGAATCTGAAGTTCGAGTCCTGCGAGAGTGGCAATGGCCCGAAAAGGGGGAAGGAGGAAAGGGAGGGTCCCAAGGCGAGCGAGGACAAGGCCCAGACCATCTGCGCAGGCACCGAGCTTGTTAGATCCAGGAAGAAGGTTTAAAATCTGGACGAGATGACGGATGGGGGCATCAAACGCAAGGGCCCAGATCGATCCTGAAAGAGGACAGCCCTGAAGCACCCCAGAGCCGATTTCGAACATGTACTGAAGCTGGCCACCGACGCGGGCCCACGCCCCTGGAGAATGGTAAAGCGCACGAATGACATTGAGATACCCTGGGGGGACTCCGTGAGCCACCAAAGAAGCAAACAGGAATTCCCATCCTAAGGATGGGACGGCAGCTTTGATATCGAAACTGACTCAGATGGGAAGGGCATCTAGGGCAGCTGGGGAATGGCCTGCTCTACGGGCTGCAGAATCTAGCGTCAGAACGTGTTGTCCGAAATTACGGCCCTTTACAAACCCCTGCTGCGTGTCTACCGTTCTCTCTTTGACCATATCCACTAAGCCCATGTTCACGACGTGGGCAATCAGTTTGGCGTCGCAGTTCTTTAGGGAGAGGGGGCGAGTGGCACCTGGAGCTCGAAATACGGCGTATTGGTCCTGGGGCTCATCACCTTTTGGAAGAAACGCGAAGACGGAATCGTTGAACTGAAACGGGACCAGGCCTGTTTCGAACATCTGCGTCATGAGGTCATATAAGATCTGAGAGGAGCCTGGAGAGGTAACCCATGCAGCATAAGGTATCTGGTCAGGGCCTGGGGCAGTGTGACGTACCTTACGTAGGGCTCTCTGAAAGTCCTGAAGAGCTGGAACCCGCAGGTCCGCGCAATCGAAGACGGGGAGGTGCTGGGCCAAGTACGACTGGACCGCGTTGGGGTCCACGAACTTGCTCGAGAAGATGGGCTGCCAGAACTTCTGAAGACCTCCGAAAATGCCCTCGGGTGAGCTGGTGGTGGGGAGGGCATCGGTGGGTGTCCCCTCTTTTGGTATCCTAAGTCCTGAGAGAACGAGGCGACGACGAAATGGGTTCCAGGCCTGCGCCCGGCGTGCGAGCTGCATCGCGGCCTTGCGGCTGCCGGCCTGGTCCATCTGCATCTCGGCGTGGGACTGCAGCTGGCGCTTCGTGGCGATGGCGACGCGTCGGTCGTAGTCTGCGGTAACAGCTGCATCCATAAGCTTGATGTACTCGTCTCTGTTGATGAGCTCGGGCCCGTTGTCGGTGAGGCGAAGGTGAGCGCCGCCAATGTCCGTCGTGGCCATGAGGAGTGCTGCCGTGTCTGAGTCTTTTCGCCAAGCCGTCCGAGCAATGGCACGTAGTGTAGTCAGCCTCCCATGCTTCGCCCAGCGGCTTTGATCATGTAGGGTGGCTCGCTGTTGAAGATTACGAGTGAGGCGAGCCGCTTCTTTGATGATGAGCTTGCGTTGCTTCCAGGCTCCAGTTGGCGTGAGAGCTGCCGAGGCGATGTTGTCCTTCAGGAAGTTGAAGTGGCGCTGGTACGTGGGATCGTGGAAGATGAGCGGATCGATGGCCTGCTCCTCCTTCTGCGCCGCCGATGCGTTGACCAGCAGCAGGTGCAGGATCGCGTGGTCACTGAGGCCTGTATCTGATAAAGCAGCGTCGTCTTTGTGGATCTTGAGGTGAGCGTCAACGTTCATGAGATCGATGCCCGACAGCGACACGAAGATGCGGTCTATGGCAGTAGCCGCCTGTGTGTTCGCCGAGAAGTGCGTGAGCAGGTCGTGCGTAACTTCCGTGAGCGAGGCAAACAATTGGCGCCAACGCGCTTGTTCGCGCTGATACTGTCCATCAGGTGCCGTCGGCCGCCAACGTGCTGATGGATCCTTGAAGTTAAAGGAGGGGACCGCGCTGGTGTTGAAATCGCCCATGGCAATGAATAACCGCTGTTGTGGGTTCTGCGCTGCCCACTGTCGGGAAGCATGCCACGCTTCCGTCACTCTATCCATATCCGTAGCCTGCAGGTCGTGATTGTGCACATTCATGATGAGCGTTTCGAAGCCCGCGGCGTGGTTGGCCACATGGAGGACAGCAACCCTCCCGCGTATCACTGACCAAAGCGAGGTAGAGGTCGTCGTCATCGAAGGCGTCGGTACTAAGAAGGCGACGCCGCCCTTGCCGCGGTTGCGAGGGAAGCCGCTGAAGAAGACCTGATAGTCGTAGGGAAGTTTGCCAAGGTGTGATTCGAGATCGAGCTGTGTGCTGTGCACCTCTTGGAGAGCGATGAGCGACTGCTTGCGCATGAAGGGAACGAGCTGCCGTATCTTTCCCCAGCGCTTGGCATCATCATGACAGAGTAGCCCGCGAGCGTTCCAACAGATGTAGCTGCCTGCCGTATCTGCTGTAGAAGGTCGTGTACGTGCACGAGTAGTCCGAGACCGACGGTTGTTGAATGATGAGCTGGTGTCCGACGAGGATGAAGAAGCGCTGGTAGAAGACGATGACGAAGAAGCCGAAGATGAGCTGAAAGTTGAAACCGAGCCATTCTGAATCTTATCTATTTTGAGAATGTGATCTTGTTCGGGAAGCAGTAGAGCTTGCGCGGGATGAGGCAGATCATGTTGCGGAAGAAGCGAATCTGGTGGGCACTCCAGGCCCGGGAAATCTGAAATAACATCTGGAGGGCTCTCCCGTCCCTTCGGGACAACAGGGGTGTCCCAATCCCCGTGTGCCTGTCGTCGCGGTGCAGGTAGATCTGCTGGTGCTCTATGATGCTGAAGATCTGGTCTGGGTTCCCGTGGAGCACATTCGGGATGAAGAGGGGCGTGCGCAGCTTCAGAGCAAGGAAGCTGGAGGTCAGGTGCTGGCCGAAGGTGCTGTAGAGGGTGAGGCTGATGTCCTCGCGGTGCATCAGGTCCAGGAGGTCTGGCATGGTCTCCGTCTGTGGTCGTAGCTCTCCATGGAGACCAGCGCTTGTTAAAGCCACTGTACTGCGTCCTGTGTCCTGTGCTTTGTAGAGAGCGGCAAATTCTGCAGCGATGGTGGCTTTGTTGATAGGAACCTTGGCCAGCGCATCTGGATTCCAACGAATGACCGTTGCCGCGTCCATGCTAGTGAGCTCCAGTTTGGCGGTGGGGATGGTATTGCAGAAAATACGTCCTTGATCACGACGCGCACGCCAATTGCGCGTGGGGTAGTGGGTCTGACAAAGAGCGAGTAGCTTTTTAGTTTGAGTTTCCATTCTGATGCGCTTGATGTTCTTATCGGGGTTGACGTAGAGCGGGACGTACTGGCCGTGATTGATGACGCAGTTGGCGGGGGTCTGGACTGCGAACTTTCTGTAACCTCCGCGTCCTGGAAGCTGAAGGGCACGAGCGAGCGCAACGTATTTGGAAATGGCGACAGATCGGCCGCCCAGAAGCTGAAGTATGAAGCGCCGATTGGGTCCTTCACCGTGAATCTGAAACTGCTGCGGGGCCACTTCTGCTGCATCCAACCATTCTGTGATGGACGTGCGAACTGCGGCAGTGTCGACGGGCTGCGCGGTGGAGAGAACGTAGACGGTGGGGTCGGGCTCGCGATCCCAGTCTGAGAGCTTGGCCATGTCCAGGATGGGGGCGTCGGCTTCGCCCAGGCTGAGCTGCTGATTGATACGCTGGATGGCACTCCAGACTTCCTGATGTTGTGATTCTTGCTTGGCTTGAGCAATCTTGATGGCCATGAGGTCTTGCTCTTGCCCGTCCAATCTGCGAGTAGTAGCTGCTTCGTGTCGCTGTAGAGCGACAGGGAACTGCGTTTGCGAGGCGGGTACGGTTTCTCCAACTGCGGTATTGATTGCTGCCACTTGTGATGCCATGATATGCTTGAGCTCGCGCTGAATGTCTGGGTCCAACGTTGATTGAGGCCACGGTCCGCCTGCTGGCGTGGCGGTGCCTTCTGCTGCATGAGCTGGTGCTGCAGCTGATGCCATGTGTTCAGAGCTGGCTGCGGCGGTAGAGGGCGCTGCTGTAATAGGAGAGCGCTGCTGAGCTGCGTGAGCCGCGTGTTGAGCAAGCCATTGTTGTTGAGAGGTTTCTGCTGCGGCGGCAAGCTGCGCGGCTTCGTGGGCGTCGCGTGCGGCTTGAGCCTCTTGGTGTTCACGTGCTTGTCGTTCTCGCTGTGCGTGTTGATGAGCTTGCCAGTGAGCTTGTTCTCGAGAGGGGAAAGTAGGTGCTGCATCAAGTTCTTCCAGTGCTGCTCGCTGCCATGCGTCTTGAGTGGCTGCTGAATGAAATCCACGAGGGGCGCCATTTGCTTCACGTTCGAGAGGGCCTTTAGAGCGTCCACTGTGTCCTTTGTGCGGAAGGCGTGAACCTTCAGACGAAGAAGTACGTTGGCGTCGATCCCTATCACGTCGGCGGTGTCGATCGCGGTCGCGGTCTCTGTCCCTGCCGCGCCTTTCTGAATGTATGCGGCGATCCCGACGGTGTCCACTGGCCTGACCTCTGCTCTTGGAGTCGCTGCGAGATGAAGCGGAGGCAGTGTCGGAGTCCATTCTGAAGTGTTGTACTGTACTATGCCACGTATTGCCTGTCCGATGCCAAGCGAGAGAAGAGCCAATCCAAAGACCTGCAATTGAATTAGTTGAATTAGTAATTGTGCGAAGGTGAGCTTCGTCTTGCGGATATGGAGCGGAGCCGTGGGCTGGGCAGCCCTGACGGTCCTGTGAGTTATGGAATGGAACAGAGCTGAACGGCCAGCTGCCTTGGGAAATGTTTTACTTGAGCCAAAATGGCTACGGGGGAGGAGGAGGAGGAGGAGGAGGAGGAGGAGAGAAGGACACAGGCAGGGAAAGGAGGTACGATAGGAAGACACAACTTATCAAGAAGAGGAGAGGTAGGACAGATCGTTGCTCCCTCGAGTCTCTCTCTCTCTCTATATATATATATATGAGCATAGGTGTATAACTACATGTACGTATATATCTATATATATATATATGCATAAAGTTTGTTGTCTCTCTCTCTCTCTAGTTCATATCTTCTTTGTTTCCCTGTTTCTGCCTCTCCTTACCCCTCTCTCTCATACCTTCACTCTCTCTCTCTCTCTCTTTTTGTCGCTCACGCTCTCTTCCTGTCCCTTTTGTTCACCACAGGGCGGGGCACCAACAAAAAGATGATGTGGACGCGGCAGAGGAGGGATCCGCCAGCCCCATTTGCGGGGCCATCAGGCTGCGAGGGTTAAGCTTGCTCCTCCCTGCACCAGTTCCAGTTTCAAGTTCCCATTGTTACAATACTGCTTTCTGACTCCTACTGTAAATTGTTACTGTCCGCGCGAGGGGGGGGGAGCCGAAAAGTACCCTGGTTAGCGTCCCCCAGGAAGGTTCTCAGAATTCCTGAGGGGGGAATAAAAATTTACACCCCTCACGCAGATCGGCGGGGTCAGGGTCCAAAATCACAAAGGATTTGCCACATGTTTGAAATTCGGTAGCACCCCTCACGCAGATCGGCGGGGTCAGGGTCCAAAAACACATGGAATTTGATACATTTCTGAAATTCGGTGGCACCCCTCACGCAGATCGGCGGGGTCAGGGTCAAAAAACACAAAGGATTTGCCACATTTCTGAAATTCGGTGGCACCCCTCACGCAGATCGGCGGAGTCAGGGTCCAAAAACACATGGAATTTGCTACATTTCTGAAATTCGGTGGCACCCCTCACGCAGATCGGCAGGGTCAAGGTCCAAAAACACAAGGGATTTTCTGCATTTTTGAAATTCGGTGACACCACTCACGCAGATCGGCGGGGTCAGGGTCCAAAAACAAAAGGATTTGCTACATTTTTGAAATCCGGTGGCACCCCTCACGCAGATCGGCAGGGTCAGGGTCCAAAAACAAAGGGGATCGGCCGCATTTTTGAAATTCGGTGGCACCCCTCACGCAGATCCGTTGATTCAGGGTCCAAAAACAAAATGGATTTGCCATATGTCTGAAATTCGGTGGCACACCTCACGCAGATCGGCAGGGTCAGGATCCAAAAACAAATAGGTCCCGACGTTGCTTCACGGCAAAGCCAAAGCCTCATGACTTCGCTCTTCCATGGCCCATTCTCCGAGAGAGGGGGCTGGCGGCAGGGGGCGAAGCCCTTACGGATAATGGAGGAGGAGGAGGACGACGATGATGACGAGGCTCCTCCTCCCTCAAGAATAAAAAGAAGAAGAATGATAACAACGATACTGATAATCATATTAAGAAGGGAAGCAATAGCAACCAGAAGAAGGAGAAAACGAATGCGAAATACAAAAAACATTATAAACATGGACGCCGCTGTCACTCAGCACGGCCCTCACCGCCGCTTCGCGCCCCAGCACTCGCGGGCAAGGCGGCCAGCGGTCTCCAAGATGGCATCAAAATGCCATATTTTGCTTCCAGCGGCCGTTTGCCGGCGGAGCCAGCCCGGCCGCTTTGCTTCCGCCAGCCTTCCGCCGCAGAAGTGCAATCAGCTTCTCGCCCCCTCGAAGGCGAGGCCCTCTCTTGAGCGCCTCGGGCGCGCATCGGGGGATTAGGGCCGGGCTCCAGGAACTACGGGAGTGGGCACCTCGTGGCGGCCACTCCTGAAATGCTAGGGGTGCCCGAAAAATGGCACCTGGACATTTGAATTTGCATCCCAGTCAAGGCTTCAAGCAATCCAGATCGTTAGGTCTACACGCTCTGGAGGACAACTCTCTTGGCATTCTGGAGGGTCCGGGCACGTGCGCCCCCGAACTCGTGCGCCCGCCAAGAAGGAGCCGTGATGCGCGCACCCCTCCTCCCTTCCAACTCCTTCGGCAGCGACGGACGACGGCAATCACCGCGACGAGGACGACGACAACTCAGGAAGGCCCGGGTCGCCGAACTTCGCGAATCGCGCCCCGCGACGCGCGACTGTCTTCGCGCCCCCGCGAGGCCGCCTTTGAGAGGGACCCATAGAGGCCACAACGTACCCCCAGGACGACGGACCCCCAGTGGGGTGTCGCAGCGGCCACTCTCCAGAGGGCCTCTGGAGGCATCCAGAGTCCAGAGGCCTCCAGGGGCCCCGAAGGGGTCACAAGATCGCCCAGAGACCGCAAAGGACCTCGACCCTCGCACACATCGTAAGTTCGCGGGCACAAGCGGGCACGAGGGCCAGTGCAGGAGCCCGTCAAAGCAACGGGCGGAGCGCGCGGGAAGTGAATCCCACCAGCCCTCTGGGCGTAGGTGGTTTAGAGAGTTTCCTCTTCCATCTTCCCTCTTCCCGTTCGGGGAGGGGTTTACCCCTCCCCCTACCCCCTCCCCTGGACCTGGACGGGGGGGCCCGCGAGGGGTTAGAGCGTCCAAGATGGCCCAAGACGGCTCCAAGTGGGCCTCGGAGAGCCCAAGATGAGCTCCAAGATGGCTCAAGATAGCCCAAGATGCCTCAAGATGGCTCCCAAGACGCTCCAAGAGGCCCCAAGACTGGCCCAGACGGCTCCAAGTGGCCTTGGAACCTCCCAAGGAGGCCCCCCAAGAGGCCAAAATGGCTCCAAAACCGATGAAAATCAATGTTTGTTGCTTTCTCGCCTTTTCGCTTCCGATGGCCATTCGAGGCCTCAAGATGGCTCCAAGATGGCCCAAGAGGGCCCCAAGAGAGGCCCAAGATGGCCCCAAGACAGCCCAAGAGCGCCCAAGAGCGCCCCAAGAGCGCCTCAAGAGGGGCCCAAGAAGCGATTTTTGAGGCTCCCGAGGAGCGACGCTAATTGCGACCATCCCCTTCTTTGATCGATCGTCTCAAAGATGGCTCCAAGAGGCGCCCAGGAAGCCCCAAGAGGCGCCAATATGGCCCCAAGATGGTCCCAAGATGGCCCCAAGAGGCCCCCAAGAGACCCCCCAGAGGCTCCCGCAGCTGACGAGGCCGCAGGTGTAGTGCTTCGTGAGGTGTGTTTCGTGTTGTGTGTTTGGTTCGTTGTTTCGTGAGGTGTGTTTCATGTGATGTTTTCGTTTGCTGTTTCGTGGGGTATTTTCGTGTGGTGTTTCGTGGGGTGTTTTTCGTTGGGTGTTTTTCGTTGGGTGTTTCGTGAGGTGTTTCTCGTGTCGTGTTTCGTGGGGTGTGTTTCGTGTTGTGTGTTGTGTTCGGTGTTTCGTGGGGTGTTTTTCGCGTGTTGTGTTTCGTGTTGTGGTTCGTTGGGTATGTTCGTGTGGTGTTTCGTGGGGTGTTCTTCGTGGGGTGTTTTGTGGGCGGTTCGTGGGGTGTTTTTCGTGTCGTGTTTCGTGGGGTGCGTTTCGTGTTGCGTGTTTTGTTCGATCTTGTTATGATGACGTCGGAGGTCTAGGAAGGTCACTCTTACGTGGAGACATCGTTCCCCAAACCTCTCCCGTGGTCCATCCAGCGCAGCGCATCACCCGGGGTCTGTTTTTCTGGTAGGCCCGGGGCCCGAAAACGGCCTCCAGGCACCGAAAACAACGAAAAACCTCCGTCCCCTCACCCCCATGTTGCAATTTTTCGCAGCGTGGACCCCTGGGGATCTGGGCCCTTTCCCTAGGACCAGTTTTTCGTCCTGAGTCGTTTTTTGACGGTCCCGGGGCCAGGAGACGGCCTCTGGAGGCCGAAAACGTCGAAAAACCACCCGTAACTAATTTTTGGCCTCGCCAGGAGGTCTGGGTCCTGATTTTTGTTCAGGACGTCGCTTGTCTGGGTCGCTGCCTCTCCTATCGCAAATGTAGCAATAACTTGAAACAATTACTAGGCTCATCGAGCCTCATAATGATAAAATCGTTCCCCGAACCCCCTCCCGGGGTCCATCCGGCGCAGTTTTTCACCCCCGGGTGCGTTTCCGAGAGCCCCGGGGCCCAGAAACGGCCTCCGGGGGCCGAAAACGACGAAAAACCGAGATCCACGAGAAACCGAATCCTGCTGCGAAGAAGGCCGCGAAGGGCGACCAGTGGGAGGACGCCTCGTCCGCGCAGCAGGAGGTAACGCAGATGAAGAAGCCCCGGTTGCAGTGGTGGAGCGCCGACCGCCCGAAGTAGAGCACTTCATCTTCAACGAGTGCGAGGATTTCGAGGCGGGCTGGGACATCGAGGAGGTCTTCGAGCTTTTTGACGCGGAGCTGAGGGGTTCCGAGTTGCACGAAGACGGCGGCGACAGCGACATCATAGAGGGTGTCCGGGAGTTCGCAGCACCGCTGGCGCTGCCCGAGGTTCCAGCCCTCACCGGTGCTGCAGCAGGAGCCGTCTGTAATCCCACCAGCCCTCTGGGCGTAGGTGGTTTAAGGAGCTTCCTCTTCCATCTCCCTTCTTCCCCTTCGGGGAGGGGCTTACCCCTCCCCCTAACCCCCTCCCCTGGACCTGGACGGGGGGGGCCGCGATGTGTCAGAGGGTCCTTTTTGGCCCAAGACGGCTCCAAGAGGGCGTCGGAGAGCCCAAGATGAGCTCCAAGATGGCTCAAGATAGCCCAAGACGCCTCAAGATGGCTCCCAAGATGCTCCAAGAGGCCCCAAGACCGCCCCAAGACGACTCCAAGTGGCCACGGAACCTTCCAAGGAGGCCCCCCTAAGAGGCCAAATCACTCGCCTTTTCGCTTCCGATGGTCATCCGAGGCCTCAAGATGGCTCCAAGATGGCCCAAGAGAGCCCCAAGAGAGGCCCAAGAGAGGCCCAAGACGGCCCAAAGAGCGCCCAAGAGCGCTCCAAGAGCGCTCCAAGAGGGGTCCAAGAGGCGATTTTTGGAGCTTCCGAGGGGCGGTGCTAATTAAAGCTCCCCTCTTCTTTGATCGATCTCCTCCAAGATGGCCCCAAGAAGCCCCCACGGCTCCCAAGAGCGCCTCCGCCCCCCCTCCCCCCCCCCCTTCCACCCCCCCCTCCACCACCCCACCCACCCCCTCCGGAGTCCCTGAGGCACCCAAGACGCTCCAAGAGGCCTCTAGGACCGCCATGAGGCCCCCAAGACGTCCCAAGACGCGTCCAAGAAGCTCCCAAGAGACATCTGGAGAGACTCCGAGAGGCATCCAAGAGGCCTCTGGCCATTCTGCTCGCCCTTTCCTTCATCTTCCTCCTTCTCACTCTCCTCATCCTCCTCCTCATCCGCCTATTCCTTCTTCTCCTTCCTCCCTCCTCCCCCTTCCCCTCCTCCTCCTCCACTTCCTCCTCCTTCTCATCCTCCTCCGATTCGTCCTCCATCCTCCCCCACTTGGAGTAAGACGGGTCCCCAGCCCTTTGAGACTCTGTAACCGCTAACCCGTGAGAATAAACACTAGGGGATAATACAGTTCGGGGTTCAGGGGGAGATAATCAAAGTAGCCCAACAGACCTCAGCATAATCTCGAAGTAAGAGATGATCAAGAGAAGCCAAGCCGAGCACGTTTTGAGACATCCTTGGCCCCCGCGCCCCGCGCCCCCGACCAAACTCTTATTGGTCGACGATAAAAAACTCTAACGACTTAAGAGGGGGGGGTAACATTATTATCATGGGCATGGGGTTATGCTCCCTCACGTCCCTGATCACTTCAATTCCCCTGAGCATCATTTCTGGATGGGCTGGCGGGGATATTTTTTTGGTTCGCGGCTCCAAGGCGAGGGACAGGGAGCGGGCACAACGTCCGGGGCGCGGTACGATGTAAATTGGCCGCAGTGTCGTATGCACATGCCAGGAACCAAATGCCCCTCATTGAGACGCAAGACAGCGTCGTTCCGGGCTGGTGGGGATATTTTTCCCCACATGTTTCGTGGGGTTCTGGTTTTCTTCCCTGCCGCGCCGCACCCGCGACACACTCACACACACACACACCTCACTCTTCGTACAGCACAGCACAGCACAGCACATCACAGCACAGCACAGCACAGCTCAGCACAGGACGCAGCTCAGCTCAGCTCAGCACACAGCGCAGCGCAGCACAGCACAGCACAGCTCAGCTCAACTCAGCTCAGCACAGAACAGCTCGTGGTTTTCTTCCCCACATGTTTCGTGGGGTGATGGTTTTCTTCCCTGCCGCGCCAGTCGTCCAGGCGTAGCAAGCGTTGCACTTTCTCGACGCCATAGGGGGTGCGCAGGGGGTGGTCTCTCGCCGCGGTCTCTATACGCGCCAGTCTTCCAGGGCACACCAGGCATGGCATATTCTCGACACCATAAGGGGGTGCGCAGGGGGTGGTCTCTCACCGCGGTCTCTATACGCCCCAGTCGTCCAGGCATAGCAGGCGTGGCATTTTCTCGACACCATAGGGGGTGCGCAAGGCTGGTCTCTCACCGCGGTCTCTATACGCCCCAGTCGTCCAGGCACAGCAGGCGTGGCACTTTCTCGACACCGTAGGGGGTGCGCAGGGGGTGGTCTCTCACCGCGGTTTCTATACGCCCCGGTCGTCCAGGCACAGCAGGCGTGGCACTTTCTCGACACCATAAGGGGTGCGCAAGGGCTGGTCTCTCACCGCGGTCTCTATACGCCCCAGTCGTCCAGGCACAACAGGCGTGCCACTTTCTCGACACCGTAGGGGGTGCGCAGGGGCTGGTCTCTCACCGCGGCCTCTATACGCGCCAGTCTTCCAGGGCACACCAGGCATGGCATATCCTTGACACCGTAGGGGGTGCGCAGGGGGTGGTTACTCACCGCGGTCTCTATACGCCCCGGACTTTCTTCACACCGTAGGGGGTGCGCAGGGGGTGGTTTCTCACCGCGGCCTCTATACGCCCCGGTCGTCCAGGCACAGCAGGCGTGGCACCTTCTCGACACAATAGGGGGTGCGCAGGGGGTGGTTTCTCACCGCGGTCTCTATACGCCCCGGTCGTCCAGGCACAGCAGGCGTGGCACTTTCTCGACACCATAAGGGGTGCGCAAGGGCTGGTCTCTCACCGCGGTCTCTATACGCCCCAGTCGTCCAGGCACAGCAGGCGTGGCACTTTCTCGACACCGTAGGGGGTGCGCAGGGGGTGGTCTCTCACCGCGGTTTCTATACGCCCCAGTCGTCCAGGCACAGCAGGCGTGGCACTTTCTCGACACCGTAGGGGGTGCGCAGGGGGTGGTCTCTCACCGCGGTTTCTATACGCCCCGGTCGTCCAGGCATTGCAGGGGTGGCAGTTTCTCGACACCATAGGGGGTGCGCAGGGGGTGGTCTCTCACCGCGGCCTGTGTACGCCCCAGTCGTCCAGGCACAGCAGGCGTGGCACTTTCTCGACACCATAAGGGGTGCGCAAGGGCTGGTCTCTGACCGCGGTCTCTATACGCCCCAGTCGTCCAAGCACAGCAGGCGTGGCACTTTCTGGACACCGTAGGGGGTGCGCAGGGGCTGGTCTCTCACCGCGGTTTCTATACGCCCCGGTCGTCCAGGCACAGCAGGCGTGGCACTTTCTCGACACCATAGGGGGTGCGCAGGGGGTGGTCTCTCACCGCGGTCTCTATACGCCCCAGTCGTCCAAGCATAGCATGCGTGGCATTTCCTCGACACCATAGGGGGTGCGCAAAGGCTGGTCTCTCACCGCGGCCTCTATACGCGCCAGTCTTCCAGGGCACACCAGGCATGGCATATTCTTGACACCATAGGGGGTGCGCAGGGGGTGGTTACTCACCGCGGTCTCTATACGCCCCGGATTTTCTTCACACCGTAGGGGGTGCGCAGGGGGTGGTTTCTCACCGCGGTCTCTATACGCCCCGGTCGTCCAGGCACTGCAGGCGTGGCACTTTCTCGACACCGTAGGGGGTGCGCAGGGGGTGGTCTCACCGCGGCCTGTATACGCCCCAGTCGTCCAGGCACAGCAGGCGTGGCACTTCCTCGACACCGTAGGGGGTTGTCCCTCAGCGCGACCGCTATGCGCCGATGTCGTCCCGGGCACAGCATGCGTGGGACTGTCTCGACATTATAAGGGGTGCGCAGGGGCTGGTCTCTCACCGCGGTCTCTATACGCCCCAGTCGTCCAGGCATAGCAGTCGTCCAGGCATAGCTGGCGTGGCAGTTTCTCGACACCATGGGGGGTGCGCAGGGGGTGGAGTCTACCAGGGCGTAGCGCGCGTCACTTGTCCTTGAGGCCACAGGGGTACGCAAGCAGGGGGGGCGTCATCATCATCATCATCATCATCATCATCATCATCATCAACATCATCAGCATCATCATGATCAAGAATTGTAGTCACCCGGGCTCATGTCGGCTCAGACCGCGCGATATGTGATCGCGGGCGACTGCTAGTGACTTTCCGTCAAAGGTACGGCCCCCGTCATGGCGCCCAAATGCGCCATGGCCGCGCTGCCACCGCCGTGCGAGCAGCTCAAGAAATCAATGCTCGAGATGGGCGCCGAGGTGAATGAAACGAGTGTGGAGGAGTTGGGAAGAGGAGTTGAGAGGAGTGCGGAGGAGTGCAGAAAGATGAGTACAGAAGGAGGTGATCGGATGAGTTGAGAGGGGTGCGGAGGAGTTGAGGGAAGTGCGGAGGAATTGAGAGGAGTGCGGAGGAGTTGAGAGGATTGGGCGGGGCGAGGAGGAGGAGGATGAGGAGGAGGATGAGGAGGAGGAGGGCGACGACGACGACGATGACCACGAGTGCGGCGACGAGTACGACGAGTACTACGAGCACAACGAGTAGGACGACGACGAGTGCGACGAGCCCGACGACGAATGCGAAGACGAGTACGATGGCGAGGTACGACGACGAGTACGATGGCGAGTAAGACGATAGAGCGGCAACGAGTACGACGACGAGTACGACGAGTACGACGACGAGTACGACAAGTACGACGACGACTCGCGACGAGGGTCTAGAACGCAGAATTGCGCAAAGATGATAATGACAAGCAAACACATAAGATTAAACATCAGCATTTGGGGTTCCTCGGTAGCGTAATTTTGATTGGCGGCTCCAAGGAAGAGTCCAAGAAGCGGGGCGGGCGCGTCTGGGGCACAGGGCGAAACAATTGGTTACGAAGGCGCCTAGGCCAACGCAACAGGTGCACCTGCAAGAGGCAAAATGCCCCTCATTAAGCTGCGAGCCACCCGCGAACGGGAAAGCAACCACCAGACAGGAATAGACGGAGAGGAGTCGCACAGTGGCGCCAGCTCAAACCATCCAGTTCACAGAGCACAGACTGGGGCAGGGCAGCCAAGTGGCAGGACAGTGGGCACGTGAGGCCGCACCGCTCACCACTGCGAGGCGAGAGAGGTGGGAAAGCGCGGGCAGAAGAGGGGTGGCCAGGTAAGCCTCACTCACTTGGACTCCTGGGCGCGATCCGACGTGAGCCAACGACCATTGCACTGACGTCGAAACAGCCGCAGAGTCGGGCTGGTGGGGATACGCGAAGCGTCTAGAATTGGGGAACTGCGGGACGCGGGAGGGCAGGAGAGGGCGGAGAAGAAAAAGCCGCTCAGAACGCGCGGTACCAACCCTCCCACGCATCCAGTGGACTGTTTTTTCCCATCGGCGGGCCCCCAGAGGTCTCGACTACTCTCCCAGGGTGCAGCTTCTCGTCCCAGACCCATGTTTGATGGTCCCAGGGTCCCCGAAAGCAGAAATCTGTCGGAAAACAGACATGGGGGGAATTGAAAAGATCGACCCCTAGATCGCTCAACTTCGCGCAGCGCGCCCCACGATGCGCGACGCGCTGTTGTCTTCGCGCCCTCGCGAGGCCACCTCTGAGAAGGGCAGCTGTCCCGCCCATGGGACGCAGAAGGGCATACGAGCACGATGCGATTCTGTTGGAGGCACACGCCCGACCTGAACATACAGTGCACAAGTCTCAGAGCATATCGCTACCCGAGCGGTCTGGCCAGAAAGCGCCCGCCACGGTGTCTACACCACAAGATGCCTCGGTGCGCGCGTCGCTTCTGTGGAAGCTGCGAGCACACGGTTCAAGTGTGCCTTGAGCCCGACCGAGCCGAGGCCACGACGCGCGAAGAGGGACGATCCATTCTCCACGCCAATGCGCGGTGACCTACGGTAGGTTCGTGCGGCGTCGGTACGCGCAACGGCTTTGACTCCGCGTCGATCGGTCACCCTTGAACCGATCGCGGTCCCGATCGTTCAAGGTTGGATTCAACCGGGTCCTGTGGCGTCAGCCGTTCAATCATCCGGAGTTCAACCTTGAACGCCTTCGCCGGCGTCGCCGGCGCGCCATCGCCGCATGAACCTACAGTCGAAATCCATAGTAAGGACGGGCGGTAAGGACGCAACGACCCCTTGGACGCCGAAGTTGGCACTTTTGGGGGCAGCGACTGCCAACACCCTGAAGGGCTGGCCAATGAAAACTGCGAAGGACGGGCCGCAGAGGCAAGGACGCAAGGGCACCCTGAGGACATCCGTGCGTCCTTGCTGTGAGCTTTCACTGCAGCGTACACGATCCGCGGTAGGCCCGCTACCCTCGAGCGCGGCGGTGGCCGTCCTTCGCCACCGCGAACAGCGCGGGCACCCTCGAGCGCGCGGCGAAGGCCACGGGCCGCAGCTCCTCGAGGTCGAAGTCGGCCTTGGCCTGCACCTGCGGGCATCGGGCCCGCGCGGCACGAGCGGGCGCCGCCCGCCGCGGCCCGCTCTGCGGCGGTCCTCGGCGCCTCGCGGGCGCCGTCGCACGTCGCTGCCGCAGGCGGAGGCACTGCCGCTGCCGCCGTCGCGGGCTGCAGTCGCCGTCGATCTCGCGGTCGCGCGTCACTGTCGCTGTCCTCTGTTGCTCTCGCCGGGCCGCCGCGCGGGCGACCCGCGCCGCCCGCCCGCCGGCTCGGGCTGTCCCGCAGGGCGGCGGCGCCGTGGCGGTGGCGTCGCTCTCCTCGGCGGCCGCTGCTCAGTTTGGGCCTCTACGGTCGGGAACCTTTGCTTAGCGGGTCGCGGAGGCGGCCCCTGAGACACGCCACATAGCCTTGCAAGCTGATGGCGTCTCTCCGCTCCTCGGGGCATGAAGCTGGGAAGGGCTGGGGATGCTGAGGCTGCGCCGAAGCGTCGTGGACCAGAACCAGCGGAGCGACACGCCAAGCAGACTCTCCTGACCTCGCATCACGGCGCGCTGCTATCTTCGCGCCCTCGCGCCGACCCCCCCTTGAGGAGGGGCAACCGCTCTGGCCGGGGTCGCGGCGCGAGAGGCGCGCTTTTTTTATCTTCGCGCCCCAGGCGGGTGCTCCGGGCCCTCGACCCTCGAGGTGGGCAGCCACACGAGAGCCCAACCCTGCGGGGAAGGCAGTGGAAAGCGGCCAGGGCGCAGAGCTTGAAGGATGCCCGCAGCCAGGATTGGACCCCAGCGGGGGTGTCCGATACCCCAGCGGCGATCGGACCCGCAGGGGTACTGGGCTCGCAAGTTCTCGCAGCAGCGGTGGCAGGCGACCGGTCTGTCCAGATTCGCCCGAACACAAATCCTCAGACCTCTCCCCTGGGTTCATCCTGGCCCGTTTTTGGAAGCTGCGTCCGGCCGAAGCGAGGAGAGCCTGCAGAAATGCCCCGAAACCTTTAGAACAGCGTCGGCGACGACGACGTCGTCGAGCGAGGATCGATGGGGAAGGTTTGGCGGCGCGCACAAGGCGGGGGGGCAGGGGGGGCGGGAAAGGCTTATTGAAGGGAGGCTGCTTCTTAGAAGGCGCCGGCCCCACATCTGCAGACAAGGCCCGCGTCTTCTAAGAAGCAGGGGTGCTTCTAAGAAGCATAAAGTTGGAGCCCGACCACAAGAAACCTTCCACAAGAAACCCAACCCTGAGACCCCAGGACGCCCATTCATTTTTGGTGTGAAAGCGTCGCGCTTTCCATGGCGAAACCATCGAAACCCAAGAAACCCAGGGCACCCTGGAGGCAAGCAGGGTGTTTCTTGGCATGGGCCTCCACTGTACCCCCCCCTGCGAGTGGCCGAAAAGTTATCGAGGGCTCTCGGGAGGCTCTTGCCCTCCCTGGGCCTGGGGCCTCCAGAGGCCCCCAGGGGGGCATCCGCGGGGGCCTCTGGAGGGTCAGGCGCTGGGACAGAGGGAGGACTTTTTCACTGTCGCCTACTGTCGCACGATCCTCTTCCCCTTCTCGCCACTCCAGAACATGTCGCTGCGCCGCTTGTTCCCGACGCACCCAAGTGGACGACGCCGATCGCCGACACCACGGCGAACCCTGGCAAACCCTGCGCCCCCAAGTAGACGAAGCAGGCACCACGGCAAACCCACAGCGAACACACCGCCCCCGAGGTGGCGTTTACGTACCCTGGTGGCCGACGCGCTCCCCCCCCCCAGACGGAAGGCCGCGCGTCGGGACAAACGGCGCGGCGACACATGGAGCCCTGGGACATCGGACCCTGAAAGGGGGAGGCCCTGAACGGTGCACATTCCACCTGAAGCCATCTCGTATCGTGACATGGGGCTTCATCTTCGAAGCCCCGATCCCCCTTCTGCTGAACTGTTGGAACGCAGTGACGCTTGCACGACTGCGGTAGAAACATTAGGAAACGAAGCAGAACACAGCCAAAACGCATCATCCAAAGTGACTGTTAAGACCTGTGCGATAGAGCACAAGACTTTCCAGCTATTAGCCAGGGAGCTTCCCACCCAGCACCAAATCTATCCTCGACATCCCTCTCCCCTTTTTAATGCTGCTCCTCCTCCTCCTTCTGCCTCCGTCTTCTGGTCCTGACCATCCTCCCCCAAAGCCTCCCGATCTCTACGAATCTACAGCTGGCAGCCCCGCCTCTTTACGAACCCTGTCCAGTGCCATGCTGACCAGCGTCTCGGGGATCTTCCAGCGGGTCTTCTGCACCTGGGGGAGGAGGGGAAGATGCGAGTGGACGAAAGGTGAGGCCGAAGGGAAGGTAGACGTGGACCCATACGTGGCCGATTTCAGAACCCTGAGCCCCAAAGAAGTCACGTCGCACGGTTACTGCTGCCAGCTTCCACAGGCGGACCCGCCGCCGTTCCACTTCTGCCGGCCTCTACCCGACAGCGAGATGCGCCTAAGGCGAGGCCCTGTCCGGAACGTCTCGTCTTCCGCGCCAACGGCGGCTTTCCGTTGGCCTCGGGGTTTGGGCCTCCAACAGGGGGGCGCGTTCTGGGCACGGTGCGCTCCGACGAGCAGCCCGTCCCTGAAACCACGCGCGCGAGGTGCTGGGCGGAGAGCCGCAGCGCCCATGCGCACGTGGAGGAACTCGAGGCGTCGCAGTCGTGGGTCGTGGGGCGAAACGGCAGGGGGGGGGGGGGAGCGGGACGAACGGATCTAGGTCGCCCAGCTTCGCGCATCGCGCCTCGCGACGCGCGAAGGGCCGCCATCGTCGCGCCAACGCGCCCTCGAGTCACCTCCCTTGGGAACGGCAGCTGCGCTGGCCCGGACCGCGACGCGAGAACCGCGGTTATCTTCGCGCCCCTGGGGTTGACTTAGATATGCGAAGGGACGGACGGAAAGTGTAAGGGACGCGGGCGAGACAGGCGAAGAGCGAGGACGGGCGCGAGCGAAGGCGACGGGGGACGGAGGGTGATGGACATGGAAGCAGAAAGGGAGAGAGGAGTGGAGGGTGGATAGAGAGAAAGAGAGAGAGAAAGAGAAAGAGAGAGAGAGAGAGACAAAACGAGAGAAACAGACACAGACAGACAGAGAGCGAGAGAGAGAGACAGAGAGAGAGAGAGGGACACCAACTGCGGACAGAATTTGTCGGGCTGGCGAGGTACGAGCGCCCTGCTCGGCCGCTCTTCTGTGAGCCGGGAGCCCAGCGAACAGAGCGGGAGCCCGCGGCGCCCCCTGGCGGCGTGGCCGGCGGAGGGGACCCCGTGCTCTGCGCTGCATCGGAGGTCGAGCAGGCGCGGGCCCTCGTAGAAGACGCTGCACTGGCGACTCTGAAGGGGGGGGGGGGGGCATCGCCCTCCACCGTTCATCCGTGAGCATGAGCCTGAGGGGTCGGCACTACTGGGCCCCGCGACGGCAGCGCCAGAAGTGTGCTCCTACATCTCTTCCTCCTCGTCGCAGTAGCGGCGGAGGGGTGCTCGCCAGCCGAGCGCCCGGGCGGCGCGCCGTTGCGCGTGGTCTCCGCCGCGCAGGCAGTTGAGCAGGAGGCCTCGCTGCGACGGGCTGCAGCGCTGCAGCAGGCCTTACACGTGGCGCGGGCAAGCCAAGTCGTGGCGTACATGCCTGCCTCTTGGGGGCATTACCGCAGGGAGCCAAGGTCGTGCCTGGACACGGGGATGCCCCGCACGAAGGCGTGTCTCTGGGACGCCCTTAGCATGTGTGCGACGGTACCCGCAAGGTCGTCGAGCCGGGATATCTCGGCGCCCCCGGTCGTCCCGAATGCAGCGGAATCGCGGCCAGGTCCAGTCGAGTTGTCCAGCGGTCTGCCAAAGGCGCCCAATGGGCCCACCTCCGTGCCAGGCTTGAGCAGCGTGGTGGAGACGTGTGGCCGCTTCGCCCAGCCGCCCAAGCGCTGGGCGAGCCCGGCGGCGGACCGCACGGAGGTCCAGCGCATGCCTCGGGGCCCACCCGGCAAGCATCAGGTCAAGAGAGAGTCACGCTCGGCCCCGTAGGTCGGAGGGCGGCGAAACGGACTCTACCCACGGTGGCCCTGCGCCTTTGACTGCGGGCTTGCACTGAGAAGCAGAGAGCGAGAGAGAGGGATGGAGAAACAAGTAAAGAGAGAGAGAGAGAGAACAAAAAAGAAAGAGAGAAAGAGAGACCGAGACAAACATATACGCACAGAGAGAGAGAGAGAGGGAGAGCGAGCGAGCGAGAAAGAGAGAGAGAGAGAGAAACAACACAACAGCGTGATACATATATATATAGATGTATACACACAAACATGAACATATACTAGAACCCTCGCACGCGCTTCGCGCGAGATCAGGTTCTAGCAGGCCCCAGGCCTTGATGAGTTCACTACTCCAGTGAAGTAGTGGACCACAGTCCACGCATGTCAATCCGCATTCCGGAAGGCGGTTGCGCAGGGGGGCGGAGGCCAGATTAATCGGGTTCCCACCAGAAGGCCTTCTGGGAACATGGGTTTGGGGGGCGTCTTGGGGAGCCTGTTGGGGCGTGCCGTCGTCGTAATGTCCTCGTCATCGCCTCTTGGGGCGCGCAGTCGTCGTCGTCGTCGTCGTCGTCGTCGTCGTCGTCGTCGTCGTCGTCGTCGTCGTCGTCGTCGTCGTCGTCGGCGGCGGCGGCGGCGGCGGCGTCGTCGGCGTCGTCGTCGTCGTCGTCGTCGTCGTCGTCGTCGTCGTCGTCGTCGTCGTCGTCGTCGTCGTCGTCGTCGTTGTCGGTTCAGGAGGGCACTTGTGGCAACTTTGTGCGAAATGATCCGCGGAGGGCCGCGAGAAGGCGATCAGCCATGTTCCCAGTCAATTTCCAAGACAGCTCTTCGGTAGCGTGATGGTACTTCGGAACCTCCGGGAACCCTCGGGCCCATGAAAAACCATGTCCCGGGAAGGCTTTCTGGGGACATGATTTCTTGGGATGTGTTTGGGGGCCTCTTGGGCGTTCCCTGGGGGCCCCTTTTGGGGCCTCCATGAACTCTGGGACCCATGATGAACCATGTCCCCGGAAGGCTTTCTGGGGACATGATTTCTTGGAATGTGTTGGGGGGCCTCTTGGCTCCTTGGGGGCCTCTTGGGGCTTCCTGGGGTCCTCTTGGGCGCCTCACGGGACTTCATGGGAGCCTTTTGGTTGCCTCTGGGGGCCTACTGGGGGCCCCTAGGACCAGAGACCTCGAAATATCGGTTGGCGGTCCCCCTCTGGGCCCCCTCTTGGGGAGCTCTTGGGGCACAGTTAGGTTGTCTCGATCTCCTTGGGGCCGTCTTCGGGGCCTCGTGGGACGTCTTGAAGAAATCTGAAGGGCCGCCGAGGCCGTGAGGGAGCGCTGGGAAGCGGGAAAAGCGAGAACGCCCAAATCCGTCAAGAACCCACGGAAAAATAATGAATGTTGCCTCCCAGGGCCCCCTATGGGAAGCCTCTTGAGTCCGTCCTGGAGCGTGTTGGAGTCCTCATCGGCTTGTCTTGAGGGCATTTGGGGCGTCTTCGGGGCCTCTTGGGACCGTCTTGGGCCCTCTCTGCAGATCTGGATCTGCGCAAGCCTGAGCATAGAGACTCGAAAGTGCGAGGAGTGCGAGTGAGGTACTTTGCAGAACCCATCCATATGTATACTGCTGCCCTTTTTGGCTCTAGCGCCCCCTCGCTTGCGCTTAGAGGCGCGGAGAGACAAGGAAGCTCGATGTGTCGAGCTTGAGCTTTTGGAGTTCAGGAAAAGATCGAGGAGATAGTTACCACTGCGCGATTCCGCCTACCACTTGCATGGTAGCGGGGCTCCGTGGTCGACACGGAGTTCCACGATGAGTGAGGATCATCGAGGAAAAGTGCCAAGCTGGGACGGAGGTCCAAAGACTTGGCGGACACACAGGCAGAAAGCCCTCCGGTACCAGGAGGGCACCAAACGAGAAGAGCGGTACCTGTGCGGCCCGAGGCTCGAGGCGAAGCTCACGGGCCGAGCTGAGGTGGCGGTGGAGCGCTGCAAGCCCGGGTGGCTATCACGGGCTGACGGCGTGGAGGGGCTCCTGGCATGGCTCGATAGCGACATTGCTCACGCCCGGCCGTCCCGGATGTGGGCCAGGAGCTGGAGACGTTCTTGATCGAGACGAAACGCCGGAGGCTGGGGGCCCATGCAGCAATGGACCGACCGCTTCGAGACAGGCTACCAGTACCTGAGGCGCGCACTGGCGCGCGCACTGGGGCATGCAGTCCCAGCCCCGAGCTCGTCGTCAGGAAGGAAGACGGAGAGACCATTCAGATGGATCCAGGTCGAGAGGGGATGGCCATGGGATGGATTAGAATGGACATGGGAATACACCGGCGGCCTGCCTGACGACGCGACGGAGACATCCCACCACTGGAGTGCTGCCGCCCAGACGCTGAAGCCGTGGAGAAGCTCGGGAGCATACCCGAGGTCTTCCCAGCGATCGTCCTCGGCTGGCTGATGCTGGTGCGGTCTGGCCTCGACTCCCGCGAGCGCGCGGCGATCATGACCGCTGCTGGGGGCTCGCTGGACGTCAACGTGATTCGCGAGAAGCTGATCTCGAGCTGGGAGGACGACGATTTGGCGGAGAGAGATGGACACTCCAAGTACCCGAGGGCGTACGCGGCCCAGCTCGGAGATGACGATCGAACATGGCTAGAAGGTGCAGAGGACGAACCAGATGCGGGCAGTTTCGCAGCTGGCCGAGAGCATCCAGAGCCACACGAGGATGAGCCAGACCAGGTAGAGGCCGACGACGAGGACATCGAGGCGTACCCGGCAGCGCAGTGCGAGGAGGCGGAGGCGTTAGCGGCGACCCACACTGCCCAGCGCGCCCTCCGCCAAGCCCGCGAGGCACAGGCGGACAGTCGCCTGAGCAGGGGGCTCTACCGTGGAGGTCGCCCTGAAGGCAAGGGAGCTGGCCGTGGATTCCCAGCGGGATCACGTCGGCCGACGCCCCCCCCAGTACGGCACCCGGGGCCAGGTCTCGCCGCCGCGACAGGGGCCAGAAGAAGTGCGCGGAGTGCGGCGGCGCACACCAGGTGCAGGACTGCCAGGATCGCCACGACCCTCGGCTCCAGCCAGGGGCAACGGGCCCGCCAGAGGCCAGCGCGAAGGTGGCGAACTGCAGGAAGGAGCTGAAGTTCAACCTGGTGGCGTCGATGGTTGCCGAGCAGGAGTCTGGGGACTCGAGGAACGAGGCGATGTTCGCGGACCAGGCCATCCGCGAGGGCAAGGGGATTGTCGACCTAGGCTGCACGGACGCCATGGGCGGGGAGCGTGCGCTCGACACTGTGGCCCGCAAGAACATGGAGACGTACGGCGACGCGAGGCTGCGGGAGGTGAACCGGGACTACCAGCCAATCTACAGCTTCGGGAACGGCGAGAAGGAGCGCGCCTACGGCCAGGTGAAAATCGGCATCACCGGCGGGGGCATGGAGGGCGACATCGCCATCCACGGCTTCGCGAAGGACGTCCCGATCCTCGTGTCCAAGGAGGTGCTGAAGGAGCTGGGAGCCGTCGTTGACTGTGACACAGGAGCCGCGGTGTTCGTGAAGCTGGCCTCGGGGATTTCGGTCCAGCTAGAGGAGTCACCGGACGGCGGGCACTGCTACATGAGCCTGGTGGACGACCTGCTCGAGCAGAGGGTCCAGGACCCGGCCAAGCTGCAGAATTCCAAGACGATCTGCAACCACCTCTCTGAGTGGAGCACGGCGTGCACAGCGGCGGACCAGGGCTCAGACCCCAGTCCAGACGGGTGCGCAGAGCGAGTCGAGTCATGCACGGATCGATCTTCACCTGCTCCTCTCGGCGACGTCACCCCCGGCTCCCTCCAGAACCGTTCTCGAAGCACACAGGAAGCGCACGGGCACATCCGCAGCCGTTCAGGCTCGAGCCCGGTGAGGCCTTGCGCGTCCAACGCGAACGTTCACGGGCAGCAGCCAGAAGTTCGTGATCCTCCGGATCCTACGTATTTCCGGCCAGAGGCCGTCGATGGCAGAGCGATGCGCTGGGGCAGCCTCCTCTGCGGGGCCGTGCCGCTCGCCTGCGCCAGGGCGGTCTGCTGGTGCAGCTCGGGCGCGCAGGATGCCAACGCCACGTAGTGCGGTGCAGGGGCTCCACAAGGCGGAGGTCTCACAACTACTCCAGGAGTTTGGCCTACCTTACAGTCCGGCCTGGAGCGTGGACGAGCTAAAGCAGATCCTCAAGGAGAATCGGTTCCCGAAGGCGGAGGCGGGCGCGCAGATCGAGATGAGGGGCCTCAACTCTATGAAGAAGGCCCAGCTGCTCGCGAAGGCGACGGAGGTCGGAGCCCACGAGACGCCGGGCATGTCCAACCCTTCGCTCAAGCTGTCGATCCGCAAGGCGATTCTCCAGAGGCACGCGCCGGAACCGACCGACTACATGGGCTTCGGGAAGTACGGGGCCCTGACGTACCAACAAGTCCTGAGCCAGTACCCCACCTACGCGGCCTGGTGTCAGGCAGAAGGGAACGCCGGGAGCAGCTGGAAGCTGGCCAGGTTTGTCTTATGGCTCAACGAGCAGGAGGTGGTCCACATGAGGAACGAGATGACCAGGGACCCAGGGGAGGTCCCGACGGAGCCGCTGAAGGCTCGAGGGGGCGCGAGGTCATCCCGCCGAAGGACGATGGACGTGATGATGGAGGACGAGCTCGAGGAGCAGGAGAGGCTGGAAGCCGCAGCCCAGGAGGAGAAGAACACAAACCAGTTCATCCAGCAGCAGATGCTGACCACCCTGAGCCAGCTCAGCCAGCGACTGGAGAAGCTCGAGGGACAGCCGAGCTCCACGAGCTCCAACGGCGAGAGCTTCGTTCCAGTGGGTTCCAGTCCGAGTGGTCCGGCCGAGGCTTGAACCACACGAAGGAACTGGACCCCCGGAAGCAACGCTGGCTTGCGAAGTGCATCAAAGAGAACGGCCACACGGAGGACTTCGACGCGCTGCTAGCCCATGGAGGGATCAATCTCATGGAAGTGGCGCACAGCCCGGCCTCCATTCTGAGCGCCAGGATGGCGGAGAAGTTTGGAGAGGATGCAGTTCGGCGAGTCAGCGCCTGGAATGGCCACAACCTCGTGGGGGCCAGAAGGCCAGGGGCGCACGTGATGACGCTGGGCCTGACCACCTGTGGGTCAGCATGCGGTGCGGGCCCCTGTCGAACCTCGCCCTCGGCTTCAACGGCACCAACCCTCTGAGAGCCGAGGCCACCGGGAAGCGCAGGCTCCAGGCGATCAAGGAATGTAAGGCCGCAGTGCAGCTAGTGTACGACCAGGTGGCACAGGGTAAGCATGCGCACTGGGAGTGGCCCATCAAGTGTGAGGGCTGGGGCCGCAGGATGATCAGGCAGATGGTCGAGGACTGCTCGATGACAGTGGTCAAGGTCGCTGGGTGCCAACTCGGGGCGAAGAACGAGAAGGGCCAGCCCCTGCTCAAGGAGTGGCTGATCGCCACGACATCCCCGAAGATGGCGGCAAGGATGGCCCTGGAGTGTCCAGGGGGGCGCCGGCATGGCGAGCTCACCGGAGGCGGCCTCACAGCAGCCACGAGCTACTACACGGAGTTCGCGAAGAGGGCGGTCCAGGCGATGATCGAGGAGGTCTCCCCGGACTACCGCGAGTTCTTGAGGTGCCTGGCGGAGCCCGAGGCGCCGGAGGGACAGGCGCTAGCCGCCGGAAGAGAAGGGACGTCAACAGGCGCGGACCCCAGCTCGAAGGAGCACTAGCAGATCATGCGATGGCTGACCTCCGTGCACCAGGGCTCGGGCCACAGCTCCAAGACCGCTATGCTGAACGCGCTCAGGCGGACGGGCGCGAGCCAACTGGTGCTGCAGGTGGCCCAGGACTTTCACTGTGACGCGCGCGCGGAGGCGAAGCAGTACCGCCCCGCGCGCCCGCCGGTCAGCCTCGAGGTCATCCCCCCGAAGTGGAAGCAGATCCAGGCCGACCACTTCGAGTGGGAGCACCCCCACACGAAGATCAAGCCAAAGTTCTCGCTAATCATCGACGAGAACTGCAGGGTGCTGGTCAGCAAGCTGCTCTACCACATGGTGGGTGAGGACCGGCACCGGAACCCGGTCTGGGCCGACCTCAAGGACTTCTACAAAGAGCGCTGGTTGCCATCTTTTGGCAAACCACAGAAGGTGAAGGTGGACCCTGAGGGCTCGTAGATGTCAAAGCAGGCCGCTGACTACTTCGACTCCGACTCCGTCGGATACGAACCGATACCGGGACACGCCCACTGGCGCATCTCTCTTGCAAAGGAGGCGATCCAAGCCACGAAAGGGACCATGGACCGGCTAGTCGCGGAGAACCCCGAGATGTCCACCGAGGAGGCCCTGGCCAGGGCAGTCGCAGCTGGGGAGAAGATGTACGAGGCCACTCCCCTCTTCAACATGCCCCGGGGAGGGCACCCGACTTGGACGGCCACTTCTTCGAGAGCGACTTCGACGAGCTGCCCCGCGTCGAGGCCCAGCGCGTCGACGAGGAGTGCGCCGAGAACTATGCGAGGATGTGCGCGGCAGAGCAGGAGTACCTGAGGCAGGTCTACATGCGGCGCATCAGCGGGGCCGAGAACGCGAAGAACCAGGCGTTAAAGTCCGCGGCGCCAGGCATGCGGGTGCGCTACTTCCGCAAGGAGAAGGGCGAGACCAAGGGCCGCTTCAAGGGGCTCGCGAGGTTGTTGGCCACAGGGACTGCCCGCCCTATGGACGGCGACCTGGGACAGAACGAGGCCCTGCACCCGGGGCGCCCTGGGTCAGTAGTCTGGCTGGTTCGGGCAGGCCGAATCATCGAGGTGGACCTATGCCAAATCTGGGCCGCCTCTGCTCGCGAGATCGCGCACGCCGAGCTCATGGGAGGCAAGGGTACCCCCTGGGCCGTCACCACCTTCATGAACCAGGCGATGCGACAGGAGTACCTGGACTTCACCGGGCACGACCCCACGGAGCACGACGTGGAGTTCTCCACCTGGGAAGGAGTTCCTGATCCAGCACCACCTCTGAAGAGGGCTCGCACGACTGAGCTAGCCGAGAACAAGTGCCCCCAGGTGACCCCAAGGGACCGGCCTGCCCCTCCAGTGCGGAAGCAGATCCACAAGAAGGGGCAGCACCCTGGAGGCACTGCAGACCGGGCCAGGACGTCAAGGACAGCAGTCGCAGAGAAGAACCTGGAGGAGCAGGCTGCGCTCATGGCCAAGGCGACCCCCGATGCCCGAGCCTTTTGGGCACGACAAGGGACATCCCTGGAAGTCTCGATGGAGCCCCCCCTCGCTGAAAAGGCCTTGAAGCAGGCCGCGAGGCACGTGAGCACCTACATGGCAAGTCAGCTGAGGAAGGGGAAGCGCGAGATCTCGGAGCGGACCCTCACCCCGGACGAGCTCGAAAGATCCACCAGGGCAAAGGCCACGGAGGTGAACAACTACAGTATATCCTCAGTCCTCGAGGCCCTGCCGCCCGGGGTCACGCCACCACCCGAGGAGGTCATGCGGATGAGGCGGATCCTGGAATGGAAGATCGACGAGAGCACGGGCGACAAGAAAGCGAAGGCGCGGATCGTGGTCTTGGGCTACATGGGCCCCGAATACGAGCACCGCCCGACCACGGCCCCAACGATGACACATACTTCCAGGCACCTGTTGCTTCAGATGATGGCGTGGCTAGGCTTCAAGGGGTAGAAGGCTGACGTGACTGGAGCTTTCACCCAGAACCGCGAGATTCAGCACGACCTGTTCGTGATGCCCGTGACGGAGTTGGCCACGGCGCTTGGGATACCTGAGGGTGTCGGCATGAGGCTCCGGAAGGCCGTGTACGGGCTGCTCGTCGAGGCAGCCATTGAGTGGTTCATGACAGTGGGCAAGGCGCTCGAGGAGTTCGGCTGGACCCAGATGAAGATGGATCCATGCGTGTGGGTGCTGTACGGCAACGCGCACGGCCAGGACAACAGCTTCACCAAGGAGGCACTGCAGGGGTTCATTGACCCAGAGGTGCTCGACGAGCTGGTCGCAGCGAAGGGCGACCTCGACATCGTGGCGGTCGCCGGGTCGCACGTGGATGATTTCCTGTTGGGCGGCAAGGAATCCGATCCGCGATGGGTCAAGGCTCGAGAGCAGATTCAAGGGCGTTTCAAGTGGAAGGCGTGGGAGACCGAGGAGTTCATGCAGACCGGGGTGCGGATCAAACAGCAGCCCGACAGGAGCTTCCGCATGGACCAGAGTGAATATGTGAAGACCATTGAGAAGGCCTTCCTGAACCCCGAGCGCAAGAAGAACAAGGACGCGGAGACCACCGACAAGGAGAAGGGTCAGCTCAGGGCAATTCTGGGCGCCGGCGGCTGGCGCTCCGAGCAGTCGGGCCCAATGCACTCCGCTGACGCAAGCCTGCTGTTGAGCACAATCCCCTCGTCAACGGTGCAGTCAATCAACGAGACGAACAGGCTGGTCGACCGGGTGCGAGAGTGCGCTGACCTGCCGGTGGTGATCCACAGTCACTCACATGCACAGGTGCTGGTGCCGATTGAGTGGTCCGACTCATCCGAGTCGAATCGGCCCGACGGGAAGTCCACCAAGGGTCTGATTGCAGGCATGGCCCCGCTGAAGATCCTGAAGGGTGACGAGACCGACGTGAGCCTGGTGTCGTGGAAATCCGGCAAGATCGACCGATGTTGTCGCAGCTCCGTCGCCTGCGAGACACTCTCCGCAGCGGACGCGGAGGACGAGCTATTCGGCATCAAGCTGCAGTGGCTCGAGATGCTCGGCAACTCCATCGACTGGCGCAACCCGGAGGATACGCTTGCCAAGCTGCCAGGGGCCGTTGTGGTGGACGCCACGGGCCTGTACGACAAGCTCCAGACTACAGTCTACACCTTCCGTGGCAAGGAGAAGCGGACTGACGTGGAGGCGATGACGCTGAAGGAAGGAACCCAGGCCGCCAACAACTGGTTGCTCTGGGTCCACGGCGATCCTCAACTAGCCAACTCACTGACCAAGGGGCACGAGCCAGGACAGCTGAGGATGTACTTCAACAGCGGCCACCGCTGGAAGCTGGTCTATGACGCCAAGTACCAGAGCGCACGTAAAAGGAAGGCAGCAGGGATCCTTCCATTCGAAAATGTCCCACATGAGGTCGTGAGAAACTCGGAGTCATCGAGGGAACCAGCCTCTGGAGCAGCAAATTTGGAGTTTCCTGATTACGAGGCCCTCTCGAGTGGTGATTCAGACGAAGATAGTCTGCTCAGCTTGGAGGACCCTTCTCCGTGCAGATCTGAGCCTGCGCAAGCCTGCGCATGGAGACTCGAGAGTGCGAGGAGTGCGACTGAGGTACTTTGCAGAGCCCATCCACATGTGCGTACTACTGCCCTTTTTGGCTCTAGCGCCCCCTCGCTTGCGCTTAGAGGCGCGGAGAGACAAGGAAGCTCCATGGGTTGAGCTTGAGCTTTGAGAGTTCAGGAAAAGATCGAGGAGATAGTTACCACTGCGCGATTCCGCCTACCACTTGCACTCTCGGGGCCCCCTGAACCTGTCGTGGCCTGTTTCGGGGCGGGCCTGGGCCGCCTCGGGAGCTCTGGACCTCCCCCCCCACAGCCACGGCGGGCGCCCCTGG
>CAUYUJ010018982.1:55000-107500 GCA_963575745.1 Prorocentrum cordatum | reverse complement strand
AGTATCATCACCATCTCCATCGTTATCGCCGTCGTCATCGTCAGCGGCATTGCCATCATCATCATCATCATCATCAACCTCATCATCAGCAGCATCGTCATCACCGTCACCATCACCAACATCAGAATCAGCAGCAGCAGCACCATCATCATCACCATCATCGGCGGCATCATCATCGGTAGCAGCAGCATCGTCATCATCACTGTCATCATCGACCTCATCATCAGCAGCAGCATCGTCATCATCATCACCACCACCACCACCACCATCATCATCATCATCATCATCGTCATCATCCTCATTATCATTATCGCCGTCATCGTCATCACATCGCCATCCACATCATCATCATCATCATCACCATCATCATCATACGCAGCATCATCACCACCATCATCAACATCACCATCATCCTAGACCTCATCGACATCAGCATCAGCATTAGCATCAGCATCACCACCACCACCACCATCATCATCATCATCACTAGCGTCGTCGTCATCATCATTATTATGCTCGTGCTCAAGCTCTTATCCTCATCCTCATCGTCCTCGTCCTCATCATCATCAGCATCTTCGCCTTCGTCATCATCACCATTGTCAGTATCATCATAATCATTACTGTCATCGTCATCGTCGTCATCATCATCATCTTCATCATCGTCTTCTACATCATCATCATCAGCATCATCATCATCATCATCATCATCATCATCATCTGCATCTTTAACATCATCGTCATCGTCATCATCATTGCCAGCATCACCCGCATCACATCGTCAGCATCATCATCAACACCAGCATCATCATCACCACCAGCACCATCACCACCGCCACCAGCATCACCAACATCAACTTCATCATCACCATCATCATCAACATCTTTATCATCACAGTCACCAGCATCAGCAGCAGCACTGTCATCATCATCACCATCGTTATCAGCATCAGTATCGGCAGCATCCTCATCACGACTATCATCATCATCATCAGCAGCAGCAGCATCGTCATCATCATCATCACCACCAGCACCATCATCACCATGATCATAATCATCGTCGTCATCGTCATTGCAATCGCCATCAACATCAATATCAACATCATCATCAGCATCATCCTCACCATCATTATCATAATCATCATAATCATCATCATCATCAACATCATTGTCATCATCATCAGCATCAACATCAGATCAACATCATCACCACCACCATCATCATCATCATCATCATCAACCGCGTCGTCGTCATCATCATTATCATGCTCGTGCTCATGCTCATGCTCATGCTCATCCTCATCCGCATCATCCTCATCCTCATCATCGTCATCGTTATCACAATCTGCATCATTATCCTCCAAATCCTCCTGGTCATAACCACAGTCAGCAGCAGCAGCAGCAGCTGAAGCAGCGTCATCATCACCAGCGTCATCGTCATCGTCATCGTAATCGTCATCGGCATCATAATTACCACCCTCAACAGCATCATGATAAGCATCATCAGCATCATCATCACCAACGTCATAATCATCATCGTCGTCATCATCACCGTCATCATCATCTTCATCATCATCATTTCAATCATCATCATCGTCATCATCATCATTACCACCCTCATCAGCATCATCGTCATCATCATCGTCAACATCATCATCAGCATCATCATCATCGTTATCGTCGTCATCGTCATCGTCATCGTCATCGTCATCGTCATCACGTCATCACGTCATCATCATCATCATCATCATCATCATCATCATCATCATCATCATCATCATCATCATCATCATCATCATCGTCATCATCGTCCCATCTAGGATTGCACAGAAGCTGAGTGGGACCGCTCTGCGTTAAACTCATATTCGTTCTGCTCGGATTCCTCCTCCTCCTTCCTCCTCCTCCTCCTCCTCCCCCTCCTCCTCCTCCTCCTCCTCCTCCTCCTGCTCCTCCTCCTCCTCCTCTGTACCTCCTCCTCCTCCTCCTCCTCATGTTCCTCCTCCTCCTTCTCATGTTCCTGGTCCTCCTGTGTTCCTCCTCCTCCTCCTGCTCCTCCTCCTCCTTCTCATGCTCCTCCTCGTCTTCCTCCTCCTCCTCCTGCTCCTCCTCCCCCTCCGCCTCCTCCTCCCCCTCACTCGGCAGGGCCGCAAACACGTGTATGGCTCACGCCTGGGCCTGCGCAGCCTGATCCAAACCTTCGGTGTGGCGGCTTCCGCCCCTCTTTGCTCCACCGAGCACTCCCATTCAGCTCGCCTGGGCATCTTTGCTGGATGGGCTGGTGGGGATGATTGCGCGAAGCGTCCAGGGCTGCAGTCGCCGAAGGGAGTCCTCCCTTGGCACAGCGGAGCGGCATGAGGTGGAGGATGGCCAGAGGCCTCGGGATGAAGGAGCAGCCGCGCACGGAAGCGGGTCCTCCCTTGGCACAGCGGAGCGGCACGAGGCGGAGGATCGCCAGAGGGCACGAGGGGGAGGAAGGAGCGGCCGCGTCCGCCGCCCGGTGGCTACGACAGCTCGGGGCACAGGTCGGCGACGAGCTCTGCCACCTGCGGAGGGGGGAGCGACGAGGGAGGACGGGCTCGGGGCGACGAGGCCCTGCCCCTCGGGCAGTCCCCCCCTGCGTGTGTACGCCCCCGCCGTCGTGGCCAGCGAGGCATCTGCGCCGCCCCAGGATGGCATGGCCAGCGGGAAGTGGGGGATGCGTAGATACAGATCTCGTCGCCCAGTGGCTCAGGACTGGGGAGCGGGGGCGCTGCTCCGGAACCGGCGATGCATCGCCCGTGGAAGGGCGACGGGCCCTCGACGGCAGGACCCCGCGCGCTCCCGGGCGGGGTGGGCCACCGGACCCCCCCTCGGAGACGAGTGGGCGGTGGGGGTCGGTGCACTCCCCCCCTGAGCCCAGCTCTGCCCCTGCCCTGTGCCCAGAGGTCCGCGGCGCTGCCAAACATGAGAGCGGCCAGTGTGGGTAGGTTTTCGGCCTCCAGGGGCCCTCAGCAGGCCTGGGGAGCGTCAAGTCGGCCTTATAGAGCTGTCCAGGCTGCCGGGGAACTGCGCAGCGAAAAAATTGGGGCACTGGATGCCTTGGGGAAACAAAGACGGCACACGCCATCATGAGCTTTCGAGGCTCCTTCGCGCGCCAGGGAGGGGGGGAGCCCAGCGCCTGTCCAAGAAATCCGGGCGGAGCTCCGAACGTTTCTGTTGACACCGTTTTTTCTTGTCGAGCCCACGCATCAGAAAAACAATGGAGCGCCGGATGTCTGGGTCGTTGGCCTTCGGGTGGTGGCTCTGTGGCGGCCGCTCGGGACGCTCTAGGCCCCCCCAGCGCGCCGTCGCCGAGGCGGAGTTGCTAGAAGGCGTCCCGAGGCGAAAGGACCGCCAAGAGGCGACTAAAGCGTCCGAATACTGCATCCCATCGTTCGGTTCGGCTACATGTCGCCGCGCACTTTGTTACCGACGCGCCCAAGTGGACGGCGCCGACACCACGGCAAACCCGCGGCAAGCCCTGGGCCCCGCACCCCAAGCAGACGACACCGGCACCACGGCACGCCCACGGTAAACCCCCCGCGCCCGAGGCGGCGCTTGCCCTGGTGGCCGCGACGCCCTCCCCGAGACGCAAGGCCGCGCGTCGGAACAAACGGCGCGGCGACACATGCGCGTGTGACCCTACGCATGAGAGACCCTTTTGATGCGCGGCCTCAGGCGGGCGGGAAGGGGCCAAACCCGAGCGCGCAAGACGCTGCTACGGCGATGCCGCCGGATCGCGGGCCGCCGAGACGAGCGCGCAGGAGTGACCTTACCGCGGGCCGCCGAGTCGTTGCCCCCGGGGGCCTTCTCCTCGCCCAGCGCCTCGTACTCGTCCGCGGTCACCACGTTCTCCTCAGGTGGCCACGACGCCAAGCGCCGGGCCGCGCCCCGGGCGCCGACCCCCACCGCGACGACAGCAACGCGCACGCCGCGCTGCCGGAGCTTCTCGGCCTCCGTCCGCGCGATGTAGGTGCTCACGGGCTCGCCTCGGCTGCACGCATGAGTGGCCGTAGGCAAGAGTGACCTTTGGTGCCCGGCCTGTCGATCGTTGCATGACATGCTCGCGGCGCGAAAGAATCCCGACGGGAGGGTTTTGGCCGTTTCCAGCTCTCAGGAGCCCTCGCCAGGCTCCAGAACTGTCAAAAACACACTCGGGATGAAAAACCGGCATGGGGGAAAGGGTCGGGACTTCTTCCAAGGACCGCTTTTGAAAAAACAAGACATGGCATGTCTGCTTCAGGGTTGGCCACCCCGCGCCGCTCAAAGCCGCACACCTGTGGGCGGAGGATCGTGCCGCATCCCTGATGCATCAGCGATGCATCGGCGACGCATCGGGGATGCACCGGCGACGCATCGTGGACGATGCATCGGCAACGTCGACGTGAAGCACAGCACATCGGGCTCCACATCGAGCCGCAGCGGCGATGCATCGGCGATGCGGCGCGATCCTCGGACTCCATCTACCCCGACCCCATCTGGGAGGCCTAGAGCACCAAAGGTCACACCAGCGAAGGGTCACTTTCACGCGGAGCCGATCGCCGTCCGTGACGACCGCGACGGCGCGGCGCGCGCCCGGCCTCGCGTGGCGGTCCAGGAGCTCGCCAGCGAGTGCCAGCGCCTCCCCGGTGTTCGTGGCCGTGCCCTGCCACTGGAGCGCCTCCAGGCTCGCGTTGAGGGCGGCCCTGCAGCTGGTGGGCACCTGCGATTAGCTGCCCCGATACGCAACACGCAACACGCAGCGTAGCGATGTGGAGCTCAACACGTAGACTGAACACGCAGGTCTGACGCGAGACGTTCGCCAAAGCGTGAACCAATACGCTGAGCCAACACGCGTATTGACACGGACGCTTTAAACACGTACCGCCGGCTTATCGAGGCAGCTAAAGCACCTGCGCGCTCCGCGCGAGGCTGCCGAAGTCTACAATCCCGACCTGCGCCAAGGCCGACGCCGCCCGGGCGTCCTGGGCGGGGGGGGGGGGGGGCAAAAACGTAGCAGCACCGCTCCTCGCTTCTCCCCAGATCTTTCCAAGGGTGCGTTCTCACCGGGGTGTCAAGGAGAATCCAGCCGCGGCGACGAGGGACTTCCAGGACGAGCAGCGGCATCGGGACAACGCAATGCCAAGCAACGCACAGAAACGCCAAGCAATGCCATGCAATGCTCAGGAATGCCAAGCAACGCCAAGCAATGCACATCACTGCAAATCACTGCAGTACCAAGCAAAGAGATGCAATACCCAGCAGTTTCAAGCAATGCCGCTCAGGAAGCGCTCCCCGAACCTTGGGGCCATGCCTGCCTCACCCTCCCCGGGTCCTGGGCGCAGCCGTCCTCCAGTCCCAAGCGGGACACGACAGCCTGGGCGAAACGCCTGGCGTGGTGGAAGCCGGGTGCGCCCACGCTCCCCGACGAGTCGAGCGCGAGCACCTTGAGCAGGGACCGACCGTCCCGGCATTCCTATAGGCCTACCGTCCTTAGAACCGAATAATCTTCTGATAGTCAAACCATGTTCTTAGAACATCAACCCGATGCGTTCAAACAAGACGGTCTCGGCCATAGATGCTCCCAGAACAGTCGTGCAAACCGCGACAGCTTCCCAGAACATTCCGTGGTGGGCCTATAGGCTTCGCCACTGCTTGCGGCACCAGGTCCAGGCGCGAGGCGCACCTCGGCGGCGGCGAGGCGGCGCAGGCCTGCGGGCCGCAACCGGCGGTCTGCTGCCGCTGCGGGTCCTCCGGCGGAGGGCAAGCGCCGCCCCCGAGGGCGGCCCGGAGCACCTGGCGGGTGCGCACCTGGTGCCCTCCGCCGCATGCCTTTGAGCATCGCTTGCCCATCCCCATCCCCCAGGGCTCGACCTGAGCGCGTTTTCGTCATGTTTTCGTGTTCCCCATCGTGTTGCCTTCGCTCCGCCTCTGCTGCAAAGCGAGGTCGGAGCGAAACCGGTCCAGGGGATCGCTGAAACACCGCTCAGGTCGAGCCCTGCCATCCCCGCTAGCATGGCCGTGGCCCCCCTGGCCGACTCGCTCGGACTCGGGCTGCCGCTCGGGGCTGCCGCTCGGACTCGAGCTCGGGCTCGGGCTGGGTGGGGGGGGGCTGGTAGGGCTGGGATGCCATGGTCTAATGGGGATGGGGGTCGGTTAGACGGCGCTGAGCCTTGCTGCATGCAGCCCAGGCGCCCCACGCCGCCAGCTCGCAGTCCCGGTCGCAGGGCTCCAGGTTGCAAGTCTGCTCCTGCATCGTCTCGCCGGCCGGGAGGCCGCCGTGCTGGGCCTGTTTCGCCACGGTGCGCCGCCGCGTCCTCGTGCCGCCGCCGCAGGCGCGGGAGCAGGCAGACCACTCCTGCCAGCGGCCCATCTCGCTGTCCACCGGGCAGGGCACCTCGTTGCACGCGCGACCGAGCTGCAGGGGAGGGCACTCTGGGGCCTCCTCGCCGAGCCGCGCGCCGTGGGGCGCCACCACGATGCTGCGATGCAGCGCCTGCACGCCGCCAGCGCCGCAAGGGACCGAGCACGGCCCGCGGACCCAGCCGGTGACCTCGCAGTCGCCGACGAAGCTGCCCTCCGCGCCGTCGCGGCGCAGCCTCTCGCGAAGGGCCCGCGTGGCCAGCATCGCGGACGAGGCGTCCGCGAGGTGCTTCACGCACTCGTCGGCGTCCTGAGCCTGCTCGGCGGTGACGTCTCGCACCTGCGCCCGCCTCTCGCGACGCAACGCCTCCAAGTCGCTGAGCTCCGCGGCGGCGTTGGCCAGCTCGACGCCCGCGTCGTCCGCCTGACGCGTGAGGGCCTTCACCTGCCCTTCGTGGTCCTCCAGGGTCCGTCGGCAACGGCTGTCCTCGGCCTCCGCCTGCACGCTCACCTCGCTGATCAGGTCCTCTAAGGAGCCCGCGGCCGTCGCGAGGCAGTCGGCGAGGCCCTCGCATGACGGCGGGGGCACCGCGCTGCAGGCCGCCGCTGCTGCCGCGGAGGCTGGGCCGCCCGCGCGCTCGCGCCTCACGCCCTTCGTGATGAAGGCCAGGCCATGGTCCCTCTTCCCGTGGCCGTGGCGGTGCCGGTGCCGGTGCCTACGGCGGTGCGCGGATCTCTTCCTGTGGGCCCCGCGGCGAGCCCTCGACCTGTTCGTCATCAGCATCATGATATCCGCCTCGACCCCAGCCGTGGGTGTAATGCTGAGCCGCTGCGGCGGCCCGCGCCGCTGCACGGATCGGTCCAGGTGGGTGGACACGGCCCGCTGCGCGGCGCCGCCGAGCCTGGCGACCGCGGCCCGGAGGTCCGCGTCGGCGAACGTGATGTTCAGGGCGCCGTCCGAGCCGAGGCACTGCACCAGCGGCGGCGGGCTCCCTCCAGACGGACCGCAGCTGCCAGTCGCCCTCGCCACGAGCCCGCGCAGCAGAGGCGCGTCGTGCTGCAGCACGCTCAGGGACTCTCGCTGGCGCTGCCTGCTCTGCTCGCACCTGGTGCGCTCGGCCAGGAACTGCACGCGGAGCGCCTCTGCGTCAGCGAGGCAGCGGTCCGCGCTGGCCTGCAGTCTGTGCATACGGTCCTGTTGCAGAGTCAACTGGCGCTCCACCTCCTTGAGGCCATCGCGGGCGTCCTTCACCGCGCGCTCGGACGCGGCCCGCCCGTCCTCGCAGGCGAGCGTGACGTTGTCGGCCTCCTGCAGGGCGTGAAGATAGACGCCGCTCAGCTGGGACAGGACGCCCTGGAGCTCCGCGTCCTCCGCCCCGCGGCTGCCGGTGAGGTTCGCGAACCTGCTCGCGAGGCCGGCAGGGACCCGCTCCAGGGCCTCTCGGGATCTACTGGCTGGGGTCAATCCAAGCCCGGATCAGTCGGGCTTTATAGGATCCTGCAGGCTCCTGCGCCCTAGCCCAGGTCAGTGCAGCCCTGGCTCTGCAGGATCCTGCAAGATCCGGCGCTCTGGCTGGCCCTCGCTTGCACTGACCCCCGTCTCTTACGGTCGGACCTAGGACAGAAGAACATCCTTCAAAAACATGAGGCCCTCCGCCGGCCAAACTGAAGAGCATTCGAGCGTAACCTCCCCTGGGATACACAAGAAATCACAAGAACAAGAAACAAGCACGAAGAACATTAGCGCACCCTCCACGAAGGACTTCGATCCTATACTCCTCGAGTTTTTTGTATACCACATCATTCCCACCTCAAGCAGATTCCACCGCCTTGGGCCACGTTTAGTATACAAAAACCAAGCCACAGGGAGGGCATTTTGTATACCCAACCCACGACCAGGAACCTCGCCCACCCCCAGGGCCTTTGGGGTATAGTGTGTGAATATATAAATATATACATACATACATACATACATACATACATACATACATACATACATACATACATACATACATACATACATACATACATACATACACACACAGACATACACACACAGACATACATACATACATACATACATACATACATACATACATGCATACATGCATACATGCATACATACATACATACATACATACATACATACATACATACATACATACATACATGCATACATACATACATACATACACACACATGTCTAGAGAGAGATCGAGAGAGAGAGAGAGAGACAGAGAGAGAGAGAGACCGAGACCTACCTTTCTGGTGGAAATACCTCGGTCCGACCGTACAGCCCGGGCCTCGCCCATCGCCATCTCGCCAGGCGCGCCCGCGTGCGGGCGCGGCGCCTGAGCGGCCTCCGCGGCGGCGGGCGGCGCTGCGGGCGGCTGCGCTCCGGCGCGGCGCGCAGCGCCGCGCGTGTGCCGCCGCTCCCTCGCCGCCAGCGACGTCAGCGAGGCCGCCGTGGCCGCGGCCCCTCGGCGCCTGCAGCCGGGGCACAGCGCGCAGGCAAGCAGCAGCGCGAGGGGCGGCCGCATCGCGCGAGGCGGGCGCGGGCACTCGTGCGCGGCCTCCGAAGGCGGCCGCGCGCGCGCGTCACTCGTGCGCGCCGGTGGTCTTCATTGCAGGATCTGCTGGCTCGGATGGCTGCAGAGGGATGGGGCGGAGGAGTAAGACGAAGCCAGGTCGAGGATAGATTCGGGTGAGGAGAAGTCGAGACTCTCTGAGAGCTGGCGGCTCTGGAGGATGCCTCGGGCGCCGCGGCCTTCTCAGAGCGTTCCAGAACGCTCCGAGAGCGTTCCGGAACGCTCTGGAACGGATTTATCTTCGTCCTGGCCCCCCCCCGCCCGAAGGAGGGCTCCAAGGCCCCAGGGCGACAGCAACGAGCAGCCGGACGGACTGGGCAGGAAGCTGGTGCGGCGAGGGCCAAGGAAGCCTCAGGCTTGCCTCGGAGCCTGGAGAGTGAGGGACCGATGGGAGCCATCCATGTTCTCTCTCCGCTTGGCCCCTGCCCTTCAATTATATACCAACACGTATAATTCATGGAGCGTCCTGACACGGGCCTACCGACAAATTATTTCTGGGCTATTTGATAGACCCCGGATTCGCATCGCACAGCACACTTGGAAAACCAAGCGAGGTCATTCGTGATCCTCTCATCCTGCGTAGGATGGGCAGCACGAGCACCAAAACGGGGTCCCCCGCAGGTCTGTGACAAGACCTCCCTCACGGCGAGCCTACCCCCACCACCATGACAGACTCACTTCCTCCCCCCGCTTCGAAAGAACATGGCCTCGGACATCATGCCCTCGCCTAAGACTCTGGAGTTCTGGAACGGGGATGGGATCGGAATCGGCCCTGTCGCTTTGGAACATCACATCAAGATTCTTGAGATCACTTTTGAAAGCGACACTGGCAGAGATCTCACAAATTTTGTGGGACTCAGCAAGTGGGCTCTTGTTTTGTTCGCGGTTTTCGTCGCCAGATGCCTGTCAACCAACACTCAACGTGCCAAATGTAAATCCACTGGGCAAGCGAGGAGCGAGGAGAATATGAGAAGGAATATGATGGGTAGATGTTCGCGAGGAAAATATGGGAGGCAGAAGGCGAGGCTAGCCAGCCGGAATGGCAGCACCCCGTGGGGTCTTAGCCACTGCGCACGCCCCGAGCTACACGCTCAGACTAAACCTGGCCGCTACGAATAATTCCCTGCCTTCCTTGTCGTGACGGCAGCGGCGCAGGGAGAGGATGGGATAGGATGCAGCGGGGGAGGCTGGCCAGCCAGAATGGCAGCGCCCAGGGGGGCCCTAGCCAATGCACACGCCCGAGCCACGCTCGGACCAAGCATGGTCCCGACCAGTCAACTGGGCAAGCGAGGCGCATTGAGTGTGAAGGGAGGGTTAGTCTCAAACATGAATTGATTTCATCTACGCAATGGCTTTTAGGCAATGAATTTCTACGCATTTTTAACCCAATGCTTTAAACGCTGTGTTTCTAGCGCCGTGCTTTGTTTACGCAGTGTGTGCTTAACGCAGTCTATTCAACGCAGTGTTTTCGTTTACGCAGTGTGTTTTAACGCTGTGCTTTTCTTTTTACGTAACGCCAGGTGTGTGCCTACGCAGTGTTTTAACGCATTGTTTTCCACGCAGTGTTTTTACTCAGTGTTTTTCCCAACCCTCCCTTGGCTGGGTACTCGTTTTGACTAGAGCACTGTCTGCCCCATCCTCCTCTCCTCCTCCTCCTCCTCCTCTCCTCCTCCTCCTCCTCCTCCTCCTCCTCCTCCTCCTCCTCCTCCTCCTCCTGCCTCATCCCTGCTCCGTCCTCTCCCTCTCTCCTCCCGCCTGCGTCCTGCCTCGTGTCCGCGGCTCGCTCGGGTGTCGTCACTTGCGCAGCGGAGGTGCCGTGGGCTCCTGGGAGGCCCAGCGGAGGTGCGTCTTACGCAGATCACCACAAGACCTCGCCGTCCCCTGGGGGGCTGCAATCTGCGAAACTGTCGCTACTCCTGGGAGGCCCAATCGAGGCGCGTCTCACGCAGATCACCATGAGACCTCGCCGTCCCCTGGGGGGGGCTCCGATCTGCGAAGCTGTCACCACTTGTGTGGGCTCCTGGGGGGGGGCTCAGCGGAGGTGCGTCTTACGCAGATCACCATGAGACCTCGCCGTCCCCTGGGGGGCTGCGATCTGCGAAGTTGTTGCCACTTTCGTGGGACGCCTGGGCTGCCCAGCGGAGGTGCGTTTTACGCAGATCACCATGAAACCTCGCCGTCCCCTTGGGGGGCTGCGATCTGCGAAATTGTCGCCACTTTTGATTGTGGGCTTCTGGGGGGGCCCAGCTGAGGTGCGTCTTACGCAGATCACCACGGGACCTCGCCGTCCCCAGGAAGGCTGCGATCTGCGAAACTGTCGCCATTTTCGTTGGTTCATGGGAGGCCCAACGGAAGTGCGTGTTTCGCAGATCACCATGGGACCTCACCGTTCCCTGGGGTGGGGGGGGTGCTGCGATCTGCGAAATTGTCGCCAGTTTCGTGTGTTCCTGGGCAGCCCAGCGGAGGTGGGTGCGCATCACGAGGATCACCACGATACCTCGCCGTCCCCTGGGGGGCTGCGACCTGCGGAACTGACGCCAATTTCGTGAGCTCCTGGGAGGCACACCGGAGGTGCGTCTTACGCAGATCACCACAAGACCTCGCCGTCCCCTGGGGGGCTGCGATCTGCGAAACTTGCAACTTTCGTTGGCTCTGGGGAAGCTCAGCGGAGGTGCGTCTTACGCAGATCACCATGAGACCTCGCCGTCCCCTGGGGAACTGCGGTCTTCGAAACTATCGTCGCTTTTGTTGGCTCTTGGGAGGCCAAGCGGAGGTGCGCCTTACGCAGATCACCATGCAACATCGCCGTCCTCTAGGGGGCCGCGATCTTCGAAACTGCCGCTACTTTCGTTAGCTCCTGTGAGGCCCAGCGGAAGTGTGTCTTACGCCGATCACCCCGAGACCTCGCCGTCCCCTGGGGGGCTGCGACCTGGGAAACTGTTGCCACGTTCGCGGGCTCCTGAGGGCCCCAACAGAGGTGCGTCTTACGCAGGTCACCATGAAACCTCGCCGTCCCCTTGGGGGGCTGCGATCTGCGAAATTGTCGCCACTTTTGATTGTGGGCTTCTGGGGGGGCCCAGCGGAGGTGCGTTTTACGAAAATCACCATGGGACCTCGCCGTGTGTGTGTGTGTGTGTGTGTGGGGGGGGGCAAAGGAGGTGCGTTTTACGCAGATAACCATGAGACTTCGCCGTCCCCATGTGGTGTTCCGATCTGCGAAATTGTCGCCACTTTCGTAGGTTCCTGGGAGCCCCAGCGGAGGTGCGTGTTACGCAGATCACCATGAAACCTCGCCGTCCCCTGGGGCGTTACGATCTTCGAAACTGCCGCCGCTTTCGGGGGGGCGGATCCTGGGAGCCCCAGCAAAGGCGCGTTTTACGCAGGTCACCATGCAACCTTGCCGTCCCCTGGTGGGATGCGATCTGCGAATTAGTCGCCGTTTTCGTGGGCTCCTGGGGGCCCCAGCGGAGGTGCCTGTTACGCAGATCACCATGAGACCTCGCCGTCCCTGGGGTGCGGTGCGATCTGCGAAACTGTCGCAACTGTCGTGGGTTCCAGGGAGGTCCAGCGGAGGTGCGTCTTGCGCAGGTCGCCACGAGACATCTCCGCCCCCTGAGGGGCTGCGATCTGCGAGACCGCCGCCACTTTCGTGTGTTCCTGGGAGGCCCAGCGGAGGTGCGCCTTGCGCGAATCACTATGAAACCTAGCCGTTCTCTGGGGGGCTGCGATCTGCGAAACGGTCGCCACTTTCGTGGGCTCCTTGGAGGCCAAGCGGAGGTGCGCCTTACGCAGATCACCATGCAACATCGCCGTCCTCTAGGGAGCCGCGATCTTCGAAACTGTCGCCACGTTCGTTAGCTCCTGGGAGGCCCAGCGGAAGTGTGTCTTACGCCGATCACCCCGAGACCTCGCCGTCCCCTGGGGGGCTGCGATCTGGGAAACTGTTGCCACGTTCGCGGGCTCCTGGGGGCCCCAACAGAGGTGCGTCTTACGCAGGTCACCATGAAACCTCGCCGTCCTCTTGGGGGCTGGGTTACGACGTTGGGGGTCCAGCGTCGCTGCTCCCACGAATTCTGTCTCCAATCGTCTCTCCTTAGCGTGTCTCCGCACTCCCTCGTGGCCGCCTTCCTGCCAACGATCTGACTCTTAAGAGCGACGCCGTGTGAACGTCCCTGGGTAATTTTACGCAATGTTTTTTGTATGCCGTGTCTTTGGTTACGCAGTGTTTTTGTACGCGCTGTTTTTTCCCCGGCCCTCCTGCGTTGGGTACTCGTTTTGAATCGAGCACTGTGGTCGCACACCTTCCTTCCTTCCCGCCCCCTCTCCCCTTCCCTCCTGCCTCTCACCTCGCTCTTTCCTGCGTGCCAGATCGCCTCCTACCTGGCCGTACCTGGGGGGCTGCGATCTGAGAAACTGTCGCCATTTTAGAAGCTGCTGGGGGGTTCAGCGGAATGACATCTTACCCAGATTCAGATGAGACCTCGCCATCCCTTGGGGGTTGCGATCTGCGAATCAGTCGCCGCTTTCGAGGGCTGCTGCGGCGTCCAGCGGAGTGACGTCTTACCCAGATACAGATGAGATCTCGCCGTCCCCGCGGGGCTGCGATCTGCGAAACGGTCGCCACTTGTTATGGCCGCTGGGGGGTCCATCGAGAGACGTAATTCACGGATCCAGGTGAGACCTCGCCATCTCTGGGGGGCTGCAATCGGTGAAACTGTCGCCACTCTCCAAGGCAGCTGGGGGGTTCAGCGGAGTGACGTCTTACCCAGATACAGATGAAACCTCGCCATCCCTACGGGGCTGCGATCAGCGAAACGGTCGCCACTATCGAAAGCTGCTGGGGGGTCCAGCGGAGTGACGCCGTACCCAGATTCAAATGACACCTCGCCATCTCGGGTTGCGATCTGCAAAACTGTCGCCACTTTCGAGGGCTGCACGGGGTCCAGCGGAGTGACGCCTTACCCAGATACAGATGAGACCTCGCCGTCCCTACGGGGCTGCGATCTGCGAAACGGTCGCCGCTATCGAAAGCTGTTGGGGGGTCCAGCGAAGTGACGTCGTACCCAGATTCAGATGACCCCTCGCCATCTCGAGTTGCGATATGCAAAGCTGCCGCCACTTTCGAGGACTGCATGGGGTCCAGCGGAGTGACGTCCTACCCAGATCCAGATGAGACCTTGCCATCCCTACGGGGCTGCGATCTGCGAAACGGTCGCCATTTTGGGTTGCTGCTGGGGGGTCCAGCGGGGTGACGTCTTACCCAGATTCAGATGAGACCTCGCCGTCCCTGGGGGGCTGCGATCTGCGAAACAGTCGCCACTTTCCATGGCTGCTGGGGGGTCCAGCGGAGTGACGTCGTACCCAACTCCGACACCTCGCCACACCTCGGGGGGCTGCGATCTGCGAGACGGTCGCAACTTTCGAAGGCTGCTGTGAGGTCCAGCGGAATGACGTTTTACGCGGGCCACCGGATACCACATTCCCTGGAGGGCTGCGAGACTGGCCGGCGAGCTAGGCCTCGCTCGCTTCTTACACTAACTATAAGCATTTTTGTTCCCAACCATCCTGTGGTGTTGGGTCCTCGTTTTGAAGAGACGGTGCCCCGCGTTCTCCTTCCTTCCTTCCTCCCGCTGCCTCCTCCCCCCTCCCATCATCATGGCCCCACAGGGAGCTCCACCGAAGGCCCCAGTGCCGCCGCCCGCATGCGTCCCCCACACCCATTTCGGCACACCCCTCACACGCTTCGTTGCCCCACAGGGAGCTCCACCGAAGGCCCCAGTGGCCGCGGCCGCATGCGTCACCCACACACATTTCGGCACACCCCTCACACGTTTCGTGGCCCCATAGGGAGCTCCACCGAAGGCCCCAGTGCCCGCGGCCGCATGCGTCACCCCCACCCATTTCGGCACACCCCTCACACGCTTCGTGGCCCCATAGGGAGCTCCACCGAAGGCCCCAGTGCCCGCGGCCGCATGCGTCACCCACACACATTTCGGCACACCCCTCACACGTTTCGTGGCCCCATAGGGAGCTCCACCGAAGGCCTCAGCCGACGGCCCAGGCCTCGGTCCTGTGGACTCTCGCCCTGGGCCGTCGGCTGCCCGGCGCGCTGCTCCCTCGGTCGACGTCGCCCAGGCGTGATCCTGGATTGCGGCCGCCACGAGGTAGGGAACGGCAAGAAGGAGGACGACGACTGGTGGCTGGAGCTCTACGTGCTGCTCTCGCGCGCCACGCGCCACGAGGACCTCCTGCTCATGCGGGCGCCGCGCATCGAGTTCTTCCTGGCAGGGCCGCCGCAGGGCTTGCGGAAGCAGCTGGAGCAGTTTGCGGCGCGCACGAAGCGGTGCAGGAGGGAAGCGACGGCCCTCGCCAGGGAGCTCGGCTTCACCGAGTTCATCCGCGAGGCCTGACCTGAGGAGCGTCTCCCCCGAGCCGCGCCTTCTCTCGACTGCCCGACTAATTGTTTGGCCTCGCGCCGCGGACGACCCGCGCGCGTCGCTGGGACCCTCTCGGGGCGACCAGCGCGCGTCGCGGGAACTCCGTGCTGCGGGGGGCCCGGCGCCTCGTTCGCCCGTCGTCGCTCTGCCCAGCGGTCAGAGACTTGCCCGCTATCAGCCAGCCAGTTAGCTAGTCAGCTCTCTCTGCTTCGCGCAGCGGACGACCCGCGCGCGTCGCTGGGACCCCGCCCGGGGCGACCAGCGCGCGTCGCGGGGACTCCGCGCTGCGCTGCGCCCGCAGCCTTGGATTTTGGAGTGCGCGGGCAAAGAGGAAGGAAAAGAAGAGCCGAAAGCGGGCGCGATCCTCGCAAGAGGCGTGCCGACATGGGCGTCGCGACGTGCGGACGCTGCCGTCGGGGTTCCCGCGGAAGCTGCCTGCGGCGGCCACGCCCAGTGTCACGTGTGTTCGGACAGGCATGCTCGAACCACACATTCATATACACTTACACTAGGCGTTTCCATGATCGCATTCATGCAAATATATTCACTCGCGCGCAGACCCATTCATACTCAGATTCCCTCGCGCTCTGACTCACCCGCGTTCTTTCTCTCGTAATCAGATCTATCGTATTCCTTTGCGTTGTGTACCCCGCCACATTTCGGCACACCCCTCATGCGGTTCGTGGCCCCATAGGGAGCGCCACCGAAGAAGATACTCACAATTGCGATACTCACAACTGCATATGGTTGGGTCCTTCGCCAGGATAATTGTTTTTTCGTCCTTCTCCTGCCCTTCTTTCCCGCCGCCATGTCCTCCTGAAGCCTGGGCCTTCGCTCCTCGTCCTTCTGGTGTTGCCCCGTTAGTCGTGCCACATGAGCGCATCCCATGCAGCTTTCACAACATATAACGGCGCCTGCACTGTTATTGTCTTGGCAAAATTGAACTAACTCCTCTGGTCGCTTGATGCAAATCGGTTGGTACGTCACAGGTCAATGTACGACGTGTTCTACGCAGTGCTTATCTATTGTTTTGCAACGCAATATTTAAGCGCAGCGCTGTTCAACGCAGTGCGTTTTACGCATGGGTGACGCTTGCGGGCTGCTCCACTGGGACCTTCGGTGGAGCTCCCTATGGGGTCACGAAACGTGTGAGGGGTGTCCAGAAATGGGTGTGGGTGACGCATGCGGGCTGCGCCACTGGGACCTTCGGCGGAGCTCCCGATGGGGCCACGAAGCGTGTTAGTAGGTGTGCGGACTGCGCCACTGGGACCTTCGGTGGAGCTCCCTATGGGGCCACGAAGCGTGTGAGGGATGTGCCGGAATGGGTGTGGGTGACGCATGCGGGCTACGCCGTTGGGACCTTCGGTGGAGCTCCCTATGGGGCCACGGAACGTGTGAGGGGTGTGCCGAAATCAATGGCGGGGACGCATGCGGGCTGCGCCACTGGGACCATCGGTGGAGCTCCCTATGCGGCCACGAAACGTGTGAGGGGTGTGCCGAATGGGTGTGGGTGACTCATGCGGGCTGCGCCACTGGGACCTTCGGCGGCGCTCCCGATAGGGCCACGAAGCGTGTGAGGGGGTCCGAAATGGGTATGGGTGACGCATGCGGGCTGCGCCACTGTGACCCTGGGTGGTGCTCTCTATGGAGCCACGAAACGTGTGAGGGGTGTGCCGAAATGGGCGAAGGTGTGACAAAACACACTGCGTAAAAAAAAACACTGCGCAGGAAACACTACGTAGAAAACATTACACAGGAAACGCGGCGTTGAAAACACTACGCAGGAGACACTACGTAGAAAACACCACGCAAGAAACACGACATTGAAGACATTACGTAAACTACATTGCGGGAAAACGCTCCGTAACAAAAAACACTACGCAGGAAGCACGGCGCACGAAGCATTACGTACAACACACTGCGTTAAACCAATAACTGCGTAAACACAACGCGCGGGAACCACTACGTGGAAAGCATTACGCATGAAACACGAGGTGGCAACCACTGCGCAAGAAACAATACGCACGAAAGACTCCGTAGAAACCACTACGTAGAACAAGCACTACGTAAACCACACTACGCAAGACACACTGCGTAAACAAACACCGCGCTGGCAACACTACGTAAAACATTACAGGCAACACGACGTAGAAACCACAACGTGACAAACTATATGACACAAATACTGCTTAAAGAACCTTGCGTGCAAACAAACACGACGCAGGAAACGCTACGTAGAAAACACTACGCAGGAAGCACGACGTTGAAACCACTGCAAAACAACAGCGCTGCGTAAAATTATCCTGGCGAGGGGCCCAACCACATGCAATTGTGAATACTGCAATTGTGAATACCTTCTCGGTGGAGCCCCCTACGGGGCCACGAAACGTACGAGGGGTGTGCCGAAATGGGTGTGCGGGACGCATGCGAGCACACCCACTGGGGCCTTCGGTGGAGCTCCCTATGGGGCCACGAAACGTGTGAGGGGTGTGCCGAAATGGGTGTGCGGGACGCATGCGGGCACACCCACTGGGACCTTCGGCGGAGCTCACTATGGGGCCACGGAACGCGTGAGGGGCGTGCCGAAATGTATGTGGCTGACGCATGCGGCCGCGGGCACTGGGGCCTTCGGTGGAGCTCCCTATGGGGCCACGAAACGTGTGAGGGGTGTGCCGAAATGGGTGTGGCTGGCGCATGCGGGCGCTGGCACTGGGGCCTTCGGTGGAGCTCCCTATGGAGCCACGAAGCGTGTGAGGGGTGTGCCGAAATGGGTGTGGGTGACGCATGCGGGCGCGGGCACTGGGGCCTTCGGTGGAGCTCCCTATGGAGCCACGAAACGTGTGAGGGGTGTGCCGAAATGGGTGTGGGTGACGCATGCGGGCGCGGGCACTGGGGCCTTCGGTGGAGCTCCCTATGGAGCCACGAAGCGTGTGAGGGGTGTGCCGAAATGGGTGTGGGTGACGCATGCGGGCGCGGGCACTGGGGCCTTCGGTGGAGCTCCCTATGGAGCCACGAAACGTGTGAGGGGTGTGCCGAAATGGGTGTGGGTGACGCATGCGGGCGCGGGCACTGGGGCCTTCGGTGGAGCTCCCTATGGAGCCACGAAACGTGTGAGGGGTGTGCCGAAATGGGTGTGGGTGACGCATGCGGGCGCGGGCACTGGGGCCTTCGGTGGAGCTCCCTATGGAGCCACGAAACGTGTGAGGGGTGTGCCGAAATGGGTGTGGGTGACGCATGCGGCCGCGGGCACTGGGGCCTTCGGTGGAGCTCCCTATGGAGCCACGAAACGTGTGAGGGGTGTGCCGAAATGGGTGTGGGTGACGCATGCGGGCGCGGGCACTGGGGCCTTCGGTGGAGCTCCCTATGGAGCCACGAAGCGTGTGAGGGGTGTGCCGAAATGGGTGTGGGTGACGCATGCGGGCGCGGGCACTGGGGCCTTCGGCGGAGCTCCCTATGGAGCCACGAAACGTGTGAGGGGTGTGCCGAAATGGGTGTGGGTGACGCATGCGGGCGCGGGCACTGGGGCCTTCGGTGGAGCTCCCTATGGAGCCACGAAACGTGTGAGGGGTGTGCCGAAATGGGTGTGGGTGACGCATGCGGGCGCGGGCACTGGGGCCTTCGGTGGAGCTCCCTATGGAGCCACGAAACGTGTGAGGGGTGTGCCGAAATGGGTGTGGGTGACGCATGCGGGCGCGGGCACTGGGGCCTTCGGTGGAGCTCCCTATGGAGCCACGAAACGTGTGAGGGGTGTGCCGAAATGGGTGTGGGTGACGCATGCGGGCGCGGGCACTGGGGCCTTCGGTGGAGCTCCCTATGGAGCCACGAAACGTGTGAGGGGTGTGCCGAAATGGGTGTGGGTGACGCATGCGGGCGCGGGCACTGGGGCCTTCGGTGGAGCTCCCTATGGAGCCACGAAACGGTGTACTGGGTGGGTGAAGAGGAGAGGAGGAGAGGAGGGGAGGAGAGGAGGAGAGGAGAGGAGAGGAGAGGAGAGGAGAGGAGAGGAGAGGAGAGGAACGCGGGGCACCGTCTCTTCAAAACGAGGACCCAACACCACAGGATGGTTGGGAAAAAGCAAACTGCGTACAATTAGCCTGGCGAAGAACCCAACCATATGCAGTTGTCAGTACCGCAGCTGCGGGTTTCATCTTCAATGGAACTCCCCATAGGATTACGGAACGTGTGAGGGGTGTGCCGAGATGGGTGCCACTGGGGCATTCGGCGAAGCTCCCTATGGGGACATGAAACACGCGCGGGGCGTGCCGACATGGGTGGCGGAAACGCATGTGCGGGCCGCCACTGGGGCCTCCAGTGGAGCTCCCTATGGGTCCCCGAAACATGATGCTGCTGCGGGGGGGGGGCCGGGATGGGTGGCGGAGACGCATGTAAGCGCCGCTACTGGGGCCTTCGGTGGAGCTCCCTATGGGGCCACGAAGCGCGTGAGGGGTGTACTGGGATGTGTGGCGGGGACGCATGTGAGCGCCGCCACTGGGGCCTTCGGTGCAGCTCTCTATGGGGCCACGAAACGTGTGAGGGGTGTGCCGAATTGGGTGCGGGTGGTGACGCATGCGGGCGGGCACTGGGGCCTTCGGTGGAGCTCCCATGGGGCCACGAAACCTGTTGTTGTGAGGGGCGTGCCGGGATGGGTGGCGGGACGCATGTGAGCGCGGCCGCTGGGGCCTTCGGTGGAGCTCCCTATGGGGCCACGAAACGTGTGAGGGGTGTGCCGAATTGGGTGGGTGTGGGTGACGCATGTGAGCGCCGCCACTGGGGCCTCCGGTGGATGATGGGGCCACGAAACTGTCAGGGATGTGCCCAAATGGGTGTGCGGGACGCATGCGCATGTGAGCGCCGCCACTGGGGCCTTCGGTGGAGCTCCCTATGGGGCCACGAAACGTGTGAGGGGTGTGCCGAAATGGGTGTGGGTGACGCATGCGGGCGCGGGCACTGGGGCCTTCGGTGGAGCTCCAAATGGGGCCACGAAACGTGTGAGGGGTGTGCCGAAATGGGTGTGGGTGACGCATGTGGGCGCGGGCACTGGGGCCTTCGGTTGAGCTCCCTATGGAGCCACGAAACGTCTGAGGGGTGTGCCGAAATGGGTGTGGGTGACGCATGCGGGCGCGGGCACTGGGGCCTTCGGTGGAGCTCCCTGTGGAGCCACGAAACGTGTGAAGGGGTGTGCCGAAATGGGTGTGGGTGACGCATGCGGGCGCGGGCACTGGGGCCTTCGGTGGAGCTCCTTATGGAGCCACGAAGCGTGTGAGGGGTGTGCCGAAATTGGTGTGGCTGACGCATGCGGGCGCGGGCACTGGGCCTTCGGTGGAGCTCCCTATGGAGCCACGAAGCGTGTGAGGGGTGTGCCGAAATGGGTGTGGGTGACGCATGCGGGCGCGGGCATTGGGGCCTTCGGCTAATGCTCCCTATATGGGAGCCACGAAACGTCGGTGGGGGTTGTGCCGACCATTGGGTGTGGGTGACGCATGCGGGCGCGTGGCAAGGGTGCCTCGGTGGAGCTTCCCTATGGAGCCACGAAACGTGTGAGGGTGTGCCGAAATGGGGTAGTGGAGGACGCATGCGGGGCAGGGCACTGGGGCCCTTCGGCGGAGCTCCCTATGGGGGCCACGGAACGCGGGAGGGGCGTGCCGAAATGGGGGTGGTTGACGCTGCGGGCACGGGCACTGGGGCCTTCGGCGGAGCTCCTATGGGGCACGAAACGTGAGGGGGTGTGCCTGAAATGGGGTGTGGCTGACGCCATGCGGGGGCGCGGGGCACTGGGGCCTTCGGTGGAGCTCCCTATGGAGCACGAAACGTGGAGGGGTGTGCCGAAATGGGTTCGTGGCTGAACGCATGCGGGCGCGGGCGCTGAGGCCTTCGGTGGAGCTCCATATGGAGCCACGAAGCGTGTGAGGGGTGTACCGAAATAAATGGGTGTGGGTGACGCATGCGGGCGCGGGCACTGGGGCCTTCGGTGGAGCTCCCTATGGAGCCACGAAACGTGTGAGGGGTGTGCCGAAATGGGTGTGGCTGACGCATGCGGGCGGCAGCACTGGGGCCTTCGGTGGAGCTCCCTATGGAGCCACGAAACGTGTGAGGGTGTGCCGAAATGGGTGTGGGTGACGCATGCGGGCGCGGACACTGGGGCCTTCGGTGGAGCTCCCTATGGAGCAACGAAACGTGTGAGGGGTGTGCCGAAATGGGTGTGGGTGACGCATGCGGGCGCGGCTGGGCACTGGGGCCTTCGGCGGAGCTCCCTATGGGGCCACGAAAACGTGGGGAGGGGTGTGCCGAACTACCCGAAATGGGTTGTGGGTGACGCATGCGGGCGAGGCGCACTGGGGCCTTCGGTAATGCTTCCCTATGGAGCACGAAACGTGTGAGGGGTGTGTGAAATGGGTATGTGGGTGAGCATGCGGGCGCGGGCATGGGGCCTTCGGTGGAGCTCCCTATGGAGCACGAAACGTGTGAGGGGGTTGCGAAATGGGTGTGGGGGACGCATGCGGGCGAGGGGCACTGGGGCCTTCGGCGGAGCTCCTATGGGAGCCATTGCAAACGTGTGAGGGGTGTGCCGAAATGGGTGTGGGTGGGTGGGGGGGGGGTGACGCATGCGGGCGCGGGCACTGGGGCCTTCGGTGGAGCTCCCTTATGGAGCCACGGAACGCGTGAGGGGTGTGCCGAATTGGGTGTGGGTGACGCATGCGGGCGCGGGCACTGGGGCCTTCGGTGGAGCTCCCTATGGAGCCACGAAACGTGTGAGGGGTGTGCCGAAATGGGCGTGGGTGACGCATGCGGGCGCGGGCACTGGGGCCTTCGGTGGAGCTCCATATGGAGCCACGAAACGTGTGAGGGGTGCGCCGAAATGGGGGTGGGTGACGCATGCGGGCGCGGGCACTGGGGCCTTCGGTGGAGCTCCCTATGGAGCCACGAAACGTGTGAGGGGTGTGCCGAATTGGGCGTGGGTGACGCATGCGGGCGCGGGTGCTGGGGCCTTCGGTGGAGCTCCTATGGGGCTACGAAACGCTGTGCTGGGTGGGTGAAACGCAGGGAAGAGGGGGAGGAGGGAGGAGGAGGAGGAGGAGGAGAGGAGGAGAGGAGAGGAAAGGAGAGGAGACGCGGGGACTGTTTCTTCAAAACGGGGACCCAACACCACAGGATGGTTGGGGAAAAAACACTACGCAGGACACACTATGCAAGACACACTACGTACCAACACTACGCGGGAAACACTACGCAAGACACTGCGCAAGACACGCTACGGAAACAAAAACGGCGCGGGAAACAATACGCAAGACACACCGCGCAAGAAACACTACGCATGACACACTACGCAGGACCCACTCGGCAGGGCACAATTCGTAAACAAAAAACAACGCAAAACACACACACACACACATACACACACACAACGTAGCAACAACACTGCGTAAAGCACCTTACGTAACAAACACTACGTAAAACAACTTACGTCAACAAAAAAAATGCGTAATAAGCACTGTACATTTTTAATCCCACCAGCCCTCTGGGCGTAGGTGGTTTAACGATATTCATTGGCTCCTCTTCCAAAAAACCTCTTCCCCTTCGGGGAAGGTTTTATCACTGCTCTCTATTAATATACACCCCCTCCCCCAAGCGACTGGGAGCCAACCAGGAACAATGCGGGCAGCCCCACACCATCCCTGGCAACAAAAACATGCAAAACACACTTTGCCTCCAAATTCGGAGCCTGCGCAGCGAACGCGATGCGGCCTCCCCCACCATCCCTGTCAAAACACAATACACGGCGGCGGCGGCTGCGGCGGTGGCGGCGGCAGTGGCGGCGGTGGCGGCGGCGGTGGCGGCGGCGGCGGCGGCGGCGCGGCGGCGGCGGCGGCGGCTGCGGTGGGGCCGGCAGGCGGCAGCGGTGCGGGCAGCGGCTGCGCGGCAGGCCTGCGGCGGCCGGCGCGATTTCGGCGGCGGCGGCGGCGGCTGCGGCGGAGGGCGGCGCGGCGGCGTGCGGGCGTCGGTTGGGGACAGCGGCGGCGGCGGCGGCGGCGCGGCGGCGGCGGCGGCGGCCGGAGGCGGCGGCGGCGGAGGCGGCGGCGGCGGATTCGCCCCCAGTAGCTGCCCATCCAAAGATGACTGCTGAATATGCTGCGGTTCGGGCCAGGCTCGGGTGCTACGTATGTGTTGGGAGGGCGGGTGGGGTGAGCGAGACGGCTTGCGGGCGGGGAGTCTTGACCCTTCCCCCTACCCCCTCCCCAGGATTTTTTTTTGGGGGGGTCGCGGGTCGTTGGGGGGGGCCCTTTTTCGGCCCCTGGGAGAACCCATTTTTGACACCCCTCACCAGGATCATGGCCCCCGAAGGGGGGGGCTCGACACCCGAGAGGCCCCCAAGAGGCCCCCGAACGGCCTCTGAGAGCCCAAAATGACTTCCAAGATGGCTCAGATAACTCAAGCTGGCTCAAGATGGCTCCCAAAATGCTCCTAACGGCCCCAAGACCGCTCCAAGAGCGCCCAAGAGCGCTCCAAGAGAGGCCAAACAAGCGGGTCGCCGTCTCCTGAGGGGTGAGCTAAGTTGGGGACCCCCATCCTGTAATCAATGGCCTCCAAGATGATCCCAAGAAGCCTTCCAAGGTTACCAAGAGGGTTCCAAGAGGGCCCCCAAAACTCCCAGAGAGAACCAGCAGCAGCAGCAACCTAGTCCTCGTCCTCCTCGTCCTCGTCCTCCTCGTCCTCATCCACGTCCTCGTCCTCCTATTCCTCCTCGTCCTCCTCCTCCTCCTGCTCCTCCTCCTCTTCCCCTCGCCCCCACGCGGCCCCCAGGGATGGCCCGAAGAGGCCCTCCAAGGCCACCCCCTTGCTCCCAGAGATCTCTCGGTTCACCCTGGTTGCTCGCGTTGTTTCCCTAGATGTGTCTCTTCGTCCCTTTTCCCATCAGCTCTCATGGGCAGTGCTTCTGAGTGGGCCGGTGGGGATACTTTTTTGTCGCATCCGCAGACGAAAGCGCCAGCGGCGAGTCGAGTCGGCTCGGGCTACGGGCGGAACTAATTGCCCAGCGCGCGGGGACCGGCGGCCGAAACTAAGCTGCCTAAGCTGCCTAGGCTGCCGGGCGGTGCGAGGGGGAGCTAGGAAGCGGGGCAAGGCCCGAAACCTTGTCGGCGGAGATCTGGTGGGGATTTTTTTTTTGGTCGGCGGCTCCGAGGCAACGGACAGGGAGCGGAAGCGGCGTCCGGGTCACGGTACGGGACTAATTTGCAAAGAATGCGTGGTGTGCACATGCACTGAGCAAAATGCTCCGCATAAGGCGATCGCACTTAGGCGCCAGCCACTCCGAAGTGAAGCAGACCGCAGTGCAGTGCAACGGAGAAGTCGCCCTGTCGGCGCCAAGCTCCGAGCAGCTCTCCTGGCCGAAAGCGGGCAGGTAGAACCGAAGCGACACGCTGAAGGCTGACCCACTCAGCGCGAACTCCATACCACCGCCGTACGCTCTGGTGGGGATACGCGAAGCAAGAAGAATTCACAATTAAGACTTCGATGTCAATATTAAGATAATCCTTGGTGGGAAGGAGGCTGAAGGACGAAGAGGAGGAGGAGGAGGAGGAACAGGAGGAGGAGGAAGAGGAGGAGGAGGAGAGAAGGGGGAAGAAAGAAGATACCATTCATGTCGAATAGACGTGAGTTGGCGTCCGCTCTTCCAAATCTGTGACGCCCGCGCACACGCAGTGCGCAGCCGAAAGATTACCAGAATTTTCAATGTGCCATTCGTGCAATATTGCAAAAGCAATTCCACCGCCTGCCAGCCATCCAATCGACAAGCCAAGCGTGACCATGCAAGCAGTCTGAGGAGGGGCGTAGAGGGCGATGTCCTTCATCGGAGGTTGGGGGGTGAGATCGCAGTGGAAAGGACAGCCCCCCACCTGGAAATCGGTTTCGGCTTCGTGATCGTGTTTTGAAAGCCTACTGTTTCTTCCGCGCCGACTTCTTCCGAACGGTTTCTTCCAGACCACTTCTTCTGGACGACTTCTTCGGACAACGACTTCTTCCGCGACGAGTTCTTCCGGACGATTTCTTCCGAACGAACGACTTCTTCCGAGCGACTTCGTCCGAAATTTTCTCCCCCGCCTCGTCGTACATTCCCCGCCTCCTCCTCCTACTCCTTGGTTTGTTCCTCCTTTTCCCTCGATCTGCCCCGCGACGGTCTCATCCTAGAACAATATCTTCCTAGCACGGTTTCTTCCGCGACGACTTCTTCCGGACGACTTCTTCTGGACGACTTCTTCCGAGACGATTCTTCCGGACGACTCCTTCCGAGGAGATCTTCCGGTCGAATTCTTCCGAGGGTGTCTCCTTCCGAGGCGTCTTCTTCCGAACAATTTCTTCCAGAAGAGCTCTTCCAGAAGATTTCGCACGATGATTCCCTACCTAGGCTCTGCCTAGAGGGTTCTTACTCTCTTAGCTTAAAGGGGCCGGGCAGTGGAAAGCGCCCCGGGCGGTTCCCCCAGTCCCCGCCCCGCGGTTCCCCCAGTCCCCGCCCCCTGGGTTCACCCAGCTTAGCTTAGCTAAGCTTAGCTTAGCTTAGCTAAGCTTAGCTTGGCTTAGCTTAGCTTATCTCATCTTAGCTTAGCTTTGCCTAGCCTAGCTTAGCTAAGCGTAGCCTAGCTCATCTTAGCTTAGCTTAGCTGAGCTTAGCTTGGCTTAGCTTAGTTTAGCATGGCTTAGCTTAGCTTAGCTTAGCTTAGTTTAGCTTAGCTTAGCTTCGCCTAGCCTAGCTTAGCTTAACATACATTAGCTAAATTTAGCTTAGCTTAGCTTAGCGCAGCATAGCGCAGCGCAGCATGAGCACAGCATAGCATAGCATAACATCGCCAAGCATAACATAGCATAGCACAGCATAGCTCTGCATAGCATCGCATAGCATAGCATTGCATCGCATAGCATAACATAGCATTGCTTAGCATAGCACAGCGCAGCATAGCATTGCATAGCACAGCACATCACAGCATCGCATAACATATCATAGCATATCATACCACAGCGCAACATAGCATAGCATAGCATAGCATAGCATAGCGCAACATTTAATGTCATATCATAGCCCAGCATAGCATAGCATAGCCCAGCATAGCACAGCATAGCATAGCGCAGGATAGCATAGCATAGCATAACACTACTACTACCGCTACTGCTACAACTGCGACGATGAGGAGAAGGAGGAGGACGGCGTTTACCGTTACTACTAATATTGCTCTCCTAGGGGCTCCAACTCCTAGGTAGGGTCGCTCTGGGATAATGATTTATGATTTCTTCTGAGGCGACTTCCTCTGGGCGAGTTCTTAGGGAAGAGTTCTTCTGGGCGACTTCTTCCGATGGTGACTCCTTCTGGGGCGTCTTCCAAGCCCCTTCTTCCAGGCGACTTCTTCTGGACGACTACTTCCGAAGGTGAGTTCTGCCAGCCCCCTTTTCGCTCCTCCTCCTCCTCCTCCAACTCCCTGCTCTTTCTCCCAGGCCTCCTATTATCTTCTCATCCCTCCTCACTCCTCACTCCTCCTCCTGCCTCTTGCCTCCTCTCCCTTCTCTTCCCTCGTCCTTCCTGCCTCCTCCCTCTTCCCTCCTGCGTCTCACCTCCTCCTCCTGGTCCCTCCGCCCTTCTCCCTAATGCTTCCTCACTGGTACCCCCCTTCCTCTTCGTTCCTCTTTCCTCCGCCCTCCTCCCTCGTCCCTCTACTCGGCACGCGGCAAAGCCGGCGGGCCAGAAACTAAAAGATTCCACTGTACTCGCCTCGTGGCAAACGCCTGGGGGGGCGAATAAAGGTGCTACCCCGCTCCCCTCGCGACGTGGCAACGCTTGCGGACTGACAGAAATACTATTTCGCGCGAGTTGCCAGGTGGAAGCGACCGGGGAGCGAATCACCAATTGATCCCCACCGCGACTCGCCACGTGGCAACGCCTCCGAGGCGGAACAATTTTTGTTCGCTCTAGTCGTCACGTGGCAACGCTGGGGGAGCGAAACAAATGCTGCTCCACGTTCCCTGCCACGAGGCAGCGCTCGCGGAGCGAAGCAAAAGTACTCCACTCGACTCAGCACGTGGCAACGAAACGGGGTGGCAAAAAATGGTACTCCTCTTGTGCTCACCGCGTGGCAACGTCACGTGGCAAGGCCTGAGAGGTACACACAAATACTATCCCACTCAACTCGCCACGTGGAAACGGCATGGGGAGCCAGCAAAAAGTAAAAATACCTTCAACTCATCACGTGGCAATGCCGCGCGGACCGAACATAGACAATTCCACTGCACTCGCCACATGGCAGCGTCTGGGGTGTGGGGGGAGGGGGTAATGGAGGGGGGGAGATGAAGATTGCATTAGATTCGCCACGTGGCAACGCCGCGGGGCGGGAACACATAAAGCGCCAACCCGTTCGCTACGGGGCAACGACAGGCCGGCGAACAAAATATTATCCCGGCAAAGCAACCTAACAGCGATGTGTAGAAGCATATCTGAAAGCATTCCCCTTAAGATTCAGATGAAAATCCAGTTGTAGAATTCTGCTGTTCTCGCAGTCGTAGTCGCATTCGCGATGACAGTCGCAGCGGCAACGGCAGTCGCAGTCACAGCCTCAGCCTCAGCCTGCCTCAGCCTCAGCCTCAGCCTGCCTCAGCCTCAGCCTGCCTCAGCCTCAGCCTCAGCCTGCTTCAGCCTCAGCCTCAGTCTGCCTTCAGCCTCGGCCTCAGCCTCAGCCTGCCTCAGCCTCAGCCTGCATCAGCCTCAGCCTCAGCCTCAGCCTGCCTCAGCATCAGCCTGCTTCAGCCTCAGCCTGCCTCAGCCTGCCTCAGCCTCAGCCTCAGCCTCTGCTTCAGCCTCAGCCTCAGTCTGCCTTCAGCCTCGGCCTCAGCCTCAGCCTGCATCAGCCTCAGCCTCAGCCTCGCCTGCCTCAGCCTCAGCCTCAGCCTTCAGCCTGTGGCCCAGGAATGGAATTCTGGGAACTAGAAGAACACGAAGTGGCCTACAGTTGGCTCCGGGCATTCAAAATGTGGCCCGGGAATGGAGTTCTGGGAACTTGAAGAGCACGAAGTGGCCTACAGTTGGCTCCGGGCATCCAAAATGTGGCCCGGGAATGGAGTTCTGGGAAATCGAAGAGCACGAAGTGGCCTACAGTTGGCTCCGGGCATCCAAAATGTGGCCCGGGAATGGAGTTCTGGGAAGTCGAAGAGCACGAAGTGGCCTACAGTTGGCTCCGGGCATTCAGAATGTGGCCCGGGAATGGAGTTCTGGGAGGTCGAAGAGCACGAAGTGTGTGACTGTTTGCAAAAACGAGTGCGGCGGCAGCCGCGGCGGCAGCCTGACCGGGTCCCGCCCAGACCCCCCTGAGGAGTCATGATGCTCTCTTTTGAGACCACTAGAAACCTATCAGCAAGAGCTGTTAGGTAACAATACAACTTTGCGCGCAACATTGCCATACAGGCACAATTCTGTTGCATTCGACGTGGCAACGCCGCGGAGGCGAACACCAAATTCTATTCGGCCCGTGGCTCCAACTCGGAAGCAAACGACGATGACGACGACGACGGCAACAACGAGAACGACGACGACGGACGACGATGACGACGACGGGCGACGATGCCCACGAACACGACGACGACGGCGACGACGACGACTACAATGACAACGACAGTGAAAACGTCCACATCGACGACGACGACGATGACGATGATCATGATGATGGTGGTGATGATGATGATGATGACGATGACAATGATGACGGTGATGACCGCCACGCCGCCGCCGCGGCCGCCGCCACCGCCGCCCGCCAGCCTGCCCGCCCGCCCGCGCGCCCGCCCGCGCGCCCGCCCGCGCGCCCGCCCGCCCGCGCGCGCGCGCCCGCTCGCGCACGCTACGTCGCTACGCTGGGGGAACGGAACAGATAATCCTGCTCCACTCTCCGCTCCACGTGGCAACGCTCGAGGGGCGGAAACTAGTACTCCACTGTACTTGCCACGTGGCAGCGCCTCACCACGTGGCAGCGAAGAAGCCCGGGAACTCGCGCTGCTCGACTCTACTCGCCACATGCCAACGCCACGTGGCAATACCTGAGAGGTAAACAGAACTCGCCGTGTGGCAATGACACGGGGAACGAACAAAGAAACCTCTGCCCTACCCGTCACGCGGCAATGCCGCGGCGCAATCTTCCGGGCGACTTCTTCCGACAAAAATTCTTCCGGAGCGATTTCATCCGGGCGACATGGGGAGCGAACGAGAACTACAAATAATCACGTGGCAATGCCGCGCTGAACCGAAACCATTATACAATCCCACTCTACTCGCCGCGTGGCAGCGTCCAGAGGAGCGAAAATACATGTTCAATTATATTCGCCACGTGGCAACGCCGCGGGGCGGGAACACATAGAGCGTCACTCCGTTCGCAATGGGGCAACGACAGGCCAGAGAACAAAATACAATACAACTTTGCGCGCAAGATTGTCAAACCGCACAACTCTTTCGCATTCGACGTGGCAACGCCGCGGAGGCGAACACCACAATCTATTCGGCACGTGGCTCCAACGCGGACGAAGACGACGACGATGACGATGACAACGACGAGAACGACGACGACGTCGACAATAACGACAACGGGCGACGATGACGGCGACGACGACGACGACGATGACGATGGCAACGGCAATGACGGCATCGACGACGAGGACAATGACGATGACGATGATGATGATGATGATGATGATGATGGTGATGACGACGCGGATGATGATGAACATGACGGTAATGGTGATGATGATGCTGGTGATGATGATGATGATGATAATAATACTACTACTAATAATAATGATGATGATGAAGATAAGATGCTGATGCTGATGATGATGATGATGATGATGATAATGATGATGACGATGATGCTGCTGCTGCTGCTGCTGCTGATGATGATGATGATGATGATGATGATGATTACAACGACGCCTCTGCCGCCGCTGCGGCCGCTGCCGCCCGCCAGCCAGCCTGCCGCCTGCCCGCCCGCCCGCCCACCCGCGCGCTCGCCCGCCCGCCCGGGCGCGCGCGCCCGCCCGCTCGCGCACGCTACGTGGCTACGCCGGGGTAGCGAAACAGACAGTGCTCCACACTCCGTTCCACGTGGCAACGCTTGGAGGAGGGAGCGGGGAAACAAATGTGACTCCAATTTACTCGCCATGTGGCAGCGCCTGAGCACGTGGCAACGAAAAGGGCCGTGAACTCATGCTACTCCACCCTCCTCGCCGCATGGCAACGCCACGTGGTAACGCCAGATAGGCAAACAAACATACTGTCCAATTCCACTTGGCAGGTGGCAGTGACATCGTTCGTCCTCCACGTCTCTTCCTCGTTCCTCCCCGTCCTCCTCGTCCTCCTTTCGATCCTCACACCTCCCCTTCCCTCCTCCTCGCTCTTCCTCCCAGGCCTTCTATCCTCCTCTAATCCCTCCTCCCTCCTCCTCCTGCCTCGTGCCTTCTCTCCCTGCTTCTCCGTCCTGCCCCCTCCCTCCTCCCTCCCTCCTCTCACCTCCTCCTCCTGCTCCCTCCGCCCTCCTCCCTCCTGCCTCCTCCCTGCTCCCCCTCCCATCCATTCTCGTTCCTGTGTCCTCTTCCCTCCTCCCTCGGCCCTCTACTCGGCACGCGACAATGCCTGCGGAACGGAAATTTAAACTATTCCACTGTACTCGCCACGTGGCAAACTCCTGGGATGCGAACGAACGTGCTATTCCACTCTCCTTGCGACGTGGAAACGCCTGCGGAACCGACAGAATACTGTTCCGCGCGAGCTGCCAGGTGGAAGCAACTGGGGAGCGAAACGCAAACTGCTCCACTCCACGACTCGCCACGTGGCAACGCCTCCGAGGCGGAACGCCCTGTTTCACTCTACTCGCCACGTGGCAACGCTAGGGGAGCGAAACGCATGCTGCTCAACTCTCCCTGCCACGTGGCAGCGCTCGGAGGGGGGAACACATGCTACTTCGCTGTTCTGACCGCGTGGCAGCGCCTGCGGGGCGAAACAAGAATCTTGCGCTCTACTCGGCACGTGGCAACGAAACGGGCCGACAATGTTCTCTACTCGCCACGTGGCAACGCCACGTGGCAAAGCCACGTGGCAAGGACAAAAAAGTAAACAAAAAGACTGTCCCACTCCATTCGCCGCGTGGCAACAACGTGGGGGCCGAACGAGAAATCAAACTCACCTCATCACGCGGCAATGCCGCTCGGACCGAACATATTGCGCAGTCCCACTGCGCTCGCCACGCGGTAGCGTCTGGGGGTCAAAAGCGAAGATTCCCATGGATTCGCCACGCGGCAACGCCGCGGGGTGGGAACACATGGAGCGCTGCTCCGTTTGCGACGGTGCAACGACAAGCCGGCGAACAAAAGACAATTCAATTTTACGAGCGACGTTGCCAAACCGCAAGACTCCATTGCATTCGACGCGGCAATGCCGCGGAGGCGAACGCCGAAATCTACTCGGCACGGGGCTCCAACGCAGACGAAGACGACGACGACGACGACGCCAACGACGAGAACGACGACGGCGGACGACGATGACGACGACGGGCGACGATGACGACGACGGGTTCGAATCCAATCTATCTAGAGGACACGCAAGTCGGCGGCGATCGAGGGAGGAGTAAAGAGGAGAAGGCCTTCTCATAAGGCGGCGGAACTTCTCCAAAGCACCGCTGCCTTCTGAGAAGTGCTCCGTGTCTTCGGGAGACGCTTGGACAATTATTCAAAAGGCTGGGAAGCTTCCAAACCTTCTGAACAGGCCCGCCCCTTCTCACTTCCCCCCCCCCCCCCTAGCCGCCGAATCCAGAGGAGGCGCAGAACGGCGCCGAAACCGCCGCCCCGCGGGCCTCTCGCAGGGCGGGTCCCGACCAGCAGATCTCGGGGCAACTCCAGCCGCGGCTGCGAAGGACAGGCCAGCTGCAATCTCGCCCCCCAACGTCCATTCTAGAGAAGACGAGGACGGTGCGGAAACCCTAGCCCCACGGTCGACATCTCACAGAGCGCGCCCTGACTTGCAATCTCGGGACAACACCAGCCATTGCGGCGTGGAGCAGGCAGAGGCATCGGCACCCGTTCCTCCTCTGGCCTGCTCCTCCTCCTCCTCCTCCTCCTCCTCCTCCTCCTCCTCCTCCTCCTCTTCCAAGCCATCTGCAGCAGCAGAAAAACACTCGGCAAGGAAAACTTTCATTAGGCACAGGCAGATCCTCCTCATCTTCGTCCTCTTCCTTCTCCCGAATCGCCATGCAGCCAAGCAGGTTGAGTAAGTAAACCACCAAAGGTCTGGACCCCTTCCCGAAGACAATTGCTGCGTCCCGATCCAAGTGTGAACGGCCCCAGAGACCAGGGCGACCCCGGAGAACCTGAGAAGACGACTTCATCAGAAAAAATATGCCGATGGCACCTCTTCCGGGCGAATTCTTCTGGGGCAACTTCTTCCGGGCAGCTTCTTCCGGGCAACTCCGTTGACCTAATTCGTCCGACGGGGCTTCTTCTGGGCGATTTCTTCCGGCGGATTTCTTCCAACCGACTTCTTCTGGAAACTGCACTCTCTGGAACAATTTCAGCCGATCGGTTTCTTCCGAACGATTTTTTCCGGACGACGTCTTCCGAACGATTTCTTCAAGACGACTTCTTCTGGGCGGCTTCTTCCAAGCGAATCCTTCCAGACGACGTTGTCTGGGCGACTTCTTCAGAAACGACTTCTTCTGGACGACTTGTTCTGGGCCATTGATTCCAAACCACTTCTTCTGCACGCCTTCTTATAAGCGACTTCTTCTGGACGAGTTCTTTCGAACCGTTCTTCCGGACAGTTTCTTTGGGCGATGTTGTTCCTAACGATTTATCTCGAACGTCTCTTTCGACAACCTTCTCCTCCTCCTATTATTTGTCCTCCTCCTCCTCCTCCTCCTCCTCCTCCTCCTATTACTCCATCCTTTCATCTGCCTCCCCTCCATTATCCTCATCCCCCTCCTCGTCCTCCTCGTATGCATCGTCGTCGTCCTCCTCCTCCGCGCCGATGTATTCCGAGAACAATCTCGGGATCGCCGACTTCTTCCGGGTGGCTTCTTCCGGACCACTTCTTCCGAAGACGACTTCTTCCGCGACGACTTCTTCCGGACCACTTATTCCGGACCACTTCTTCTGGACGACTTCTTCCAGAAGAAAATTCTCCTGGAAGAAGTCGTCGCGGCAGAAATCGTCGCGGACGAAATCGTCGTAGTTCGGTTCTTCGTGTAATTGCAGTTCCGGTTAGTGGAATGGGACGGGGTTGGGTCCCTCGGTACACAGTACCACACCAGGATCCAATAAACCAGGTCCCGCCAACGCACGAGGGACGCGCTGCCTGTCTCCGCGCCATTGCCCCCCGTCCTCCTCCACTGCAGCCTTCGGCGGAGCTCCCTACGGGACTTCGAAACGTGTGAGGTGTGTGCCGACATGAGTGCGGTGGCGCCATGCGAACCCTGCCGTAAGGGCCTTCGGTGGAGCTCCCACTGGGGCCACGGAACGTGCGATGGGTGTGCCGACATGGGTGCGGTGGCGCCATGCGAACCCCACCAGTGGGGCCTCGCGTGGAGCCCGCCATGGGGCCACGAACCGTGTGAGAGGTGTGCCGACATGGGTGCGGTCAGGCACATGCGAACCCTGCCACTGTGGCCTTCGGTGGAGCTCCCTATGAAGCCTCGAAGCGTGTGAGGTGTGTACCGAAACGAACGCGGTAGCGCCATGCGAACCCTGCCACTGGGGCCTTCGGCGGAGCTCCCTGTGACGGCACGAACATGTGAGGAGTGTGCCGGATTAAATGCGGTCGGCGGTAGCGCCATGCGAACCCTGCCACGAAGGCCTTCGGTGGAACTCCAAATGGGGCCCCGAAGCGTAGGAAAAGTGCGCCGAAATGAGCGCAATGGCGCCATGCGAACTTCTTCCGGTCGACTTCTTCCAGTCACCTCCTTCCAAACGATTTCTTCCGAACGCCTTCTTCCTGACGACTTCTTCCGGACGGCTTCTTCCCGACGATTTCTTCCGGACGACTTCTTACGGACGACTTCTTCCTGACGATCTTTTCTGGACGACTTCTTCCGGACGACTTATTCCAGACGACTTCTTCCGGGCGACTTCTTTTGGACGGCTTCTTCCGAGACGAATTCTTCCGGACGGGTTCTGCCGGACCACTTTTTCCGAATCTCTTCTTCCGAACGCTTTCTTTCGAACGCCTCTTCTCCCTTCTCCTCCGTCTCCGCTGCACCAATCGCTCGAGAAAAACGTCTGTCTCGACGACTTCTTCCAGACGACTTTTTCCCGACCACTTCTTCCGAAGACGACTTCTTCCACGACGACTTCTTCCGGACCACTTCTTCCGGACCGCTTCTTCCGGATGACTTCTTCCGGAAGAAAGTTTTTCTGGAAGAAATCGTCGCGGAAGAAGTCGTCGTCTTCCGTGCGTGCGGGCGAGGCGAAGCCGCGTGGGCGCGCGGGAGGAATGACCCCTCCTTCGCTAGGGCGATTCGGATGCATTGGACAGCCCCTCCGCCCCCTGGTGGCGCGCGGTGGCCCGGGGTGTCCCGCCGTGGTGTCCTGTGGTGTCCCGTTGATGTCCCATTGTTGTCCCGTCGGTGCTCCGTCGGCGGTGGGCGGGCGGTGGCCAGGGGTGCTCCGCCTCGGTATCGATAGTGAAGTCGATAGTGAGATCGATAATGAGATCGTTAGAATAGGATGGATAGTGAGATCAAAAGTGAGATCGACAGTGCGGTTGATTGTGACATTTGTTGTCAGATCGATCGTGTGATCGATTGTGAGATTGAAAGAGGAATCCATAGCGAGATCGGTAGTGAGATCGAAAGCGAGACTTGTAGCACTGGGATAAGGCCACTCTGGATTAAGCTGGCCACCCTACGGCCCGGGGATGATTCTCGCTGAGTCGCGATGATGTCACTCGCCGCAGCGCCCCCCCGATGACGGCGGCCATTTGCCTGGCCCCATGCGCGGGCCGCCCTACGGGATGCGAGGCCCCTCGGTGGTCGCGGGCCCGTGGCCCGAGCGCGCGCCGCCGCCAGCGCCGCAGGCAGCTGGCTGCAAGGCGGGAGGCGCGGATGCAAGCGAGTGCACACATCCGTCAGGCTCCGCCCTCATTGGATACCTCGTGAAGTACCTCTGCTTCATCGTTTCGCTGTTCTGCCCAAGGCCGATATTGACTGCGTGGCCCCCGTGGCCCCGAGCACTGCACCATCGACACCGGTTGAAGCAGGTTGCACTGCTTCTGCGAATCTGGATGAGTGTTTTCTATCGCCGAGGTCATCTGGCACCACGATGTCGGAGGTGTACATTCCTTTTCGGAACATGCTGAGGTCGCCTTTGCACGGCTGGCTGCCCATCGCCTACGTGGACCGAATCCTTCGAGTTTCTCGCGCCCATCTGGAGTTGTTCCGGCTTACGGCTTTCAGCGTGGCGCTCATGAACGCCTACGAGGATTCTGGGGTCGCGGACGTCATGTCCGCTCTGCCTTGCATGCACACGCTCCCCGTCGAGAAGCGGAACTTGCGCACAGTCGAGTGGGACACCGACGAGATCGAACTGCTCTTAGGCCCCGAAGGCATCTGGGACAGTCTGCGCACGCCCGCGGTCCTTCGCCCGCGAGACGAAAATCGCAGTGAGCGCCTGGAACGGCTTTGTGTGTACATGATCTCGCTGTTCAATCAACAGTTCGCTGAGGGGCTCAGGGAGGATATCCCCATCCTTCCGTCGTTTTTCCTTGATGTAAGCAGATGCTGATACAGCTTCTCTTTGATCGCCTAGACACGTTGCTCATCTAGGCTGTCTTGGGATTTGCCTGTGCCTGGCCAGGAGTCGCCAGAACGTGGGTGCAACTTGCTTTCGAGTTTCGGAGCCCCGTTCTCAGTTCTCATCGGGGGACTGCGTACTACCCAATCGTGGGATCACGCTCTGTGGCGTGACAGTGAAGCGCTCGTGTGATTCGGAGTGGAGGGTTCATGAAGCGGTCCTCAACGCTGCATTAAAAATTAGCCTGGCGAAGGACCCAACCATATGCAGTTGTGAATGCCGCAATTGTGCTGGGTGGTGGCGGACGCATGCGGGCGGTGCCACTGGGACCTTCGGTGGAGCTCCCTATGGGGCCACGAAGCGCTGTACTGGGTGGGTGAGACGCGGTCAGCAAGGGCTGTGCTGCGTGGTGGCGGACGCATGCGAGCGGTGCCACTGGGACCTTCGGTGGAGCTCCCTATGGGGCCACGAAGCACTGTACTGGGTGGGTGAAACGCAGGCAGGGAGCAAGGGCTGTGCAGGGTGGTGGCGGACGCATGCGGGCGGTGCCGCTGGGACCTTTGGTGGAGCTCCCTATAGGGCTACGAAGCGCTGTTCTGGGTGGGTGAAGCGCAGGGAACAAGGGCTGTGCTGGGTGGTGGCGGACGCAAGCGGGCAGTGCCACTGGGACCTTTGGTGGAGCCCCCTATGGGGCCACGAAACGTGCGAGGGGTGTGCCAGAATGGGGTGTGGAACCGCATGCCAGCGCAGCCACTGGGGCCTTCGGTGGAGCTCCCTATGGAGCCACGAAGCGTGTGAGGGGTGTGCCGAAATGGGGGGTGGAACCGCATGCGAGCGCAGCCACTGCGGCGTTCGGTGGAGCTCCCTATGGGGCCACGAAACGTGCGAAGGGCGTGCCGAAAAAGGGGGTGGAACCGCATGCGAGCGCAGCCACTGGGGCCTTCGGTGGAGCTCCCTATGGGGCCACGAACCGTGTGAGGGGTGTCCCGAAATGGGGAAGGGGGAACCACATGCGAGCGCAGCCACTGGGGCCTTCGGTGGAGCTCCCCATGGAGCCACCCACGAAGCGTGTGAGGGGTGTGCCGAAATGGGGGGTGGGACCGCATGCGAGCGCAGCCACTGGAGCGTTCGGTGGAGCTCCCTATGGGGCCACGAAACGTGTGAGGGGTGTGCCAGAATGGGGGGTGGAACCCATGCGGGCGCAGCCACTGGGGCCTTCGGTGGAGCTCCCTATGGGGCCACGAAACGTGTGAGGGGTGTGCCAGAATGGGGGGTGGAACCGCATGCGGGCGCAGCCACTGGGGCCTTCGGTGGAGCTCCCTATGGGGCCACGAAACGTGTGAGGGGTGTGCCAGAATGGGGGGTGGAACCGCATGCGGGCGCAGCCACTGGGGCCTTCGGTGGAGCTCCCTATGGGGCCACGAAACGTGTGAGGGGTGTGCCAGAATGGGGGGTGGAACCGCATGCGGGCGCAGCCACTGGGGCCTTCGGTGGAGCTCCCTATGGGGCCACGAAACGTGTGAGGGTGTGCCAGAATGGGGGGTGGAACCGCATGCGGGCGCAGCCACTGGGGCCTTCGGTGGAGCTCCCTATGGGGCCACGAAACGTGTGAGGGGTGTGCCAGAATGGGGGGTGGAACCGCATGCAATGGGGGGGTGGGGCAACCGCATGGAGGCCGCAGCCACTGGGGCCTTCGGTGGAGCTCCCTATGGGGCCACGAAACGTGTGAGGGGTGTGCCAGAATGGGGGGTGGAACCGCATGCGGGCGCAGCCACTGGGGCCTTCGGTGGAGCTCCCTATGGGGCCACGAAACGTGTGAGGGGTGTGCCAGAATGGGGGTGGAACCGCATGCGGGCGCAGCCACTGGGGCCTTCGGTGGAGCTCCCTATGGGGCCACGAAACGTGTGAGGGGTGTGCCAGAATGGGGGGTGGAACCGCATGCGGGCGCAGCCACTGGGGCCTTCGGTGGAGCTCCCTATGGGGCCACGAAACGTGTGAGGGGTGTGCCAGAATGGGGGGTGGAACCGCATGCGGGCGCAGCCACTGGGGCCTTCGGTGGAGCTCCCTATGGGGCCACGAAACGTGTGAGGGGTGTGCCAGAATGGGGGGTGGAACCGCATGCGGGCGCAGCCACTGGGGCCTTCGGTGGAGCTCCCTATGGGGCCACGAAACGTGTGAGGGGTGTGCCAGAATGGGGGGTGGAACCGCATGCGGGCGCAGCCACTGGGGCCTTCGGTGGAGCTCCCTATGGGGCCACGAAACGTGTGAGGGGTGTGCCAGAATGGGGGGTGGAACCGCATGCGGGCGCAGCCACTGGGGCCTTCGGTGGAGCTCCCTATGGGGCCACGAAACGTGTGAGGGGTGTGCCAGAATGGGGGGTGGAACCGCATGCGGGCGCAGCCACTGGGGCCTTCGGTGGAGCTCCCTATGGGGCCACGAAACGTGTGAGGGGTGTGCCAGAATGGGGGGTGGAACCGCATGCGGGCGCAGCCACTGGGGCCTTCGGTGGAGCTCCCTATGGGGCCACGAAGCGTGTGAGGGGTGTGCAAGAATGGTTGTGGGAGGGGGAGGAGGGGGGAGGAAGGGGAGGAGGAGGAAGGAGGAACGCGGGGCGACGTCTCTTCAAAACGAGGACCCAACACCACAGGATGGTTGGGAAACATATGTAGTGGAATCGATAATGATACCTATTGCGAAATCGATCGAGTCTGATCGATCCTGTGAGGTTGATCAACATCGGGGACGATCATCACATTACATCGCAGCGCAACATCGTCATCATGTGTCGTCGCCAACTCGAGGGCGCGTCACCAGCATCGTCATCATCACACCGATCGCATTTGCCAGCAGTTGATTCTTTCCCTCCCACCCCCCAACCTCCTCATCGCCCGAAAGGTGGTCGTATAGGTACAATTTCAGTTCATCGGTGCTACTGGGTCCTCTCTGGACGTTGGTTGGCTAATCGATTGGGTCGAAGTGGACGCCGCGGGTGAGGACAACGCCAGGACCTAATGTGGAACTTGACGCGAGAAGCCCCTGCAAACATCCAACGAAAACTGGACTGTCAAAACTCACGCTGGGCTGTCAGACAGCGGCGGCAAGCCGGAGCCCCTGCGAGCATGACTCATGCGTGTCCCCGCTGAAGGGGGCGGGGGCTAGTACCCGCTCGGCGGAAAGAGCAGGGCTGGGATCTCAAACATATCGATGGCTCAAGGTCGCTGCTGTCGACGAACATGAAAACGTATGTGTAGATGCCGCCCTGGATGTCACCTCCCTCCGTATCGAATCACGTGAAGTTGAACCGCACGGCGGCGTTCTTCTTTGGTCCTTTTTTCTCGCACCACAGCTCGAGTACCTCCGATTGGGCACTGAATAGGCCTGGCAAGAAAGAGCCATAGAATGTCTTCGGAGGGATTTTGAGGCCTACCGAGTCCGAATACACAAGGCCATCTGGGGTCATCAGATCAACGATGAGGGGCACATTCTGTCCCCCAGCCCTCTCACATAAGCTGCCACCCTTCGCGCGCATGATGCTGCCTGCTTTTCTGAAAGCGAGTGCGCCCCCGAGACCTGCAACAACGATCCCTCGTCGACGACTCGCTCAGCCTCACGCGCATCCCTTTGACAGGGAATGGGTGTCGTTGCTCCTGCCGCACGCGCAAGCAGCAAAACCACGAAGCATAACGTGCTGACGGGCACCATCGCGTCTTGGGGGCACAGATGCAGTCCTCCGCTCAGAGGCTCGAATCAAGGGACCTGAGCTTGAGGCAAAATCGCTACGGAACTCAGCAAGTGAGCTCTTGGAACGCATATGGGCTCCGAGTCGGGCGTTTCGGTCGGCTTATCGGTGACCCTCCTTCCAGGCCGACGGCAAACCAGACCGCATTCTCTGAGCATCCATTCTATGGGATGTCATGAGGAGGAGACAGACGAGGAAGACGAGGAGGAACAAGAGGAGCAGGAGGAGAATCACTATGGTGGTGGGAACAACATAACATCAGATCCATAAGCGCGGCTCGCGCTGGGGTGAGAGCGCCACTCCGAACGACGGAAGCAACGCGCCGATCAGGAATTCAAGGCAGTGTTGCATCGGGAGCACGATTCTCAAGCAAGGACACTCCGACTGAAACGCACGCACGTAAACACTATCAGTCATTCAACTGTGTGCGAACTGAAAAGAACAACACATTGGAGAGGCAAGATCTTGCTCGGACATTATCCGGGGGAGAGACGGGTAACATTCATAACGCCTTCCAGTTGCTGCTGCTCCTCCTCCCCCCCTCCCCCTCCCGCCAAAACCACCTGAGGCTCCGCAGAAACCCTCCAGTTCCTTTGGAACGACGGGAACCTCCTGCAAGAACTTCATCCAGGTGTCGGAAACAACACTCACTCATGACATGTGGCTTGAGCTTTCCCCCATCCCCCGAATACAGTTTTGGTTTCAGGTCTTCCGAGTTTGAGTGTCCGAGCAGTACGGTGGGACAACTGGATAATGCAAGTTATATGTGAACACATGCGGCTTCACCCAGATTGCGAAACAAACTAGACGCGCCATCCGCACCCCCTACATGTCGATGTTGGCCTAGATGTGGCGCTCCATGTCTGGGAGGACAAACTAACGCACGTCAACATTGAAATGTGGAAGGGGAACGTTGCCGAGATCGGAAAACATCTGATTGAATCTGGCGGGTTGCGGCTGATGCGTTTGGGATAACTTGCACCATTTCGTCCACGCACTGCAGTGTGTAAACGAGTCAACTTGGAATTGTGGGTGAGGGGGAAGTGTTGCTTAACTGTGTCCCTCAACCAGTCATCCTTTTCTCTTCCTCCTCATTCTCCTCCCCCTCCTCTCCCTCCTCCTCCTCCTCCTCCTCCTCCTCCTCCTCCTCCTCCTCCTCCTCCTCCTCCTCCCGTGCATCCCTCCTCCTCCTACTCCTCCTCCTTCCGCCCCTCCTCGTCCTGCTGCTCCTCCCCCCTGCCTACCATCACGCTCCCCCCCGAACGCCTCCGACGGGCACCCGCCCGAGGCCTTCCTTCAGACACCTCCGCACCCCCCCCCCGTCCGCGGGAACCCGCGCACGGCCGGAGGGGGGCGAGGAGGGGAGGAAGCCCCGGGGGAGGAGCACGCACAGCGCCCGGGGCGCGGCCGATGGGTTGGCGGCCGGCGGCCAGGGGAGGCTCAGCAGGCCGCGCGGCGTGTCGCGGCGGTGGCGCGGGCGACGCGCTGTGCACTGCGAGCGGACAGCGTGTCGCTCCGCTCGGGCGTTGCTCAACAGGGGGGCGACAATTGGGGAGGGGGGGGGGAGAAACGTGCACCCTTCGTGCCCCTCTTGGGCCCCAGAGGGGCCCCTGTAGGGCTCACTTCAGGGCACGAGAAGTGCACCTTTCCCCCCCCTTTCAATTTATCGTCCCCCCATTACGCAAGGCCCGATCCACTCCGCGGGGCGGGGGGGGGGGGGGGGATGGGAAAGGCTCGTGACGTGGACGCCCGGGGACCGGGAAGTGGACAGCGTGTCGCGCCGAAGCGTGGCGGGCCAGGACCCGTGCAACGACACGCTAAACCAAAGTTACCGACACTACCTCCTGGAAGCGAGGAATCATGAAGAGGAGGAGGAGGAGGAGGAGCAGCAGCAGCAGCAGCAACAGCAGCAGGAAGAGAAGCAAGAGCACGGGGGAGAGGACGTGAAATCTTCAAATTCGACAGCGCCCACGGACGCCCGCCCGATGGTAGTCGATGTCGCTTGTGTGTTCGAGCTGCCTGCGTCAAATCGTTCATGTTTGAGGCCGCCAACCGTGTCAGCAAAGTGTCTTGTGAGACGGATGATCCGTCTTGTGTCCGCGCGCCGCAAAAACGAAACAAGAAAAAACAAAAAAGCAGCAAAAAGAGCATGACAAAAACACCATTAGTGGATCCTAGCCTCGGGGAGAGCTGACGGATCGTTGGCCTGGGAGATGGGGCGAAGCAGGTCGTTAGACAGGCGCGGGCTGGCCGTCTCCACGCCCCTCTGCCCTCCGGGAGGGGTGACCACGGGGACCGCGAGGCCCTGCCCCGCGTGCGCGGCTTGCCTGCGCGCCCGCGTGGGCCCTTGGTGGAGGAAGAGGCAAGCACGAAGAGGAGGCGGAGGAGGAGCAGGAAGCAAGACATATCAGCCAGATCGAACGAGCCAGCGGGCCCCGCCCACTCCCACCCTCCATCCCGCAACAGGATGATCAATGGTGACGCAGCGTCGTATTGGGACTGGAGCGTTCCTGCCGAGCGCACGGAAGGGACTCGCGCTCGGTCCCGCTTCCGAGACCCTGGCGAAGGGAAGGCTACGCGGGCCGCGCAGGGGAAAGAGTGGCGAACCTCCCGATGAACATGGCGAGGACGAAGCGTACGCCGCGCCGAAACACCACTGCCACTTGCACGCGCAAGCTGCGCGGCGGCGTTAGGGCGAAGACGACGCGTCGCCGACTCGCGCGCAACCCCATATGCGCCGCGCTCAAACGGGAACTCCAGTTGCATGGGGAATTTCCCCGGCGCCACAGCGAGAACTACATGTTCGCCCGCTGGCGCGCCGACAAACTGGCATGCCAAAAATGTACGCCGCGCCCGAACGGAATATCAATCCACAGGGAAACAAGCGCCGCGCCGAGGCGAGAGCGACATCTCGCCTTTTCGCGCAAGATGAGCGCCCCGTCCCATTCCAGCCGCGCATTTTGCCACGTCGACGCCAACTCGGTTGTACCGACAACAAAAATATAGGCGTTGTGCTGCTTTCAAGCAAACGTAATGGTTTGTCCGGCATGGGGCTGCCATTGACTGGATAGATGACACGTTGAAGGCATCAGCCGACCTCCCCCATTTCCACCCTCCATCCCATAATAATTATTCACTGCGTGGAGATCCCCATATGTGCATCTCCTTGCTGGCGCTCCCTTGGTGGTGGGACTCGGTGAGGACGAATCTGGATTTAAGTGTGACTGAGCTGCCTCTCTCTCTCTCTCTCTCTCTCTGCTCTCTCTGTCTCTCTCTCTCTCTCTCTCTGCCCTCTCTCTGTCTCTGCCTCTTTTTGCCTGCCTCTTTCTCTCTCTCTCTCTCTGCCTCTCTCTCTGCCTCTCTCTCTCTGCCTCTCTCTCTCTCTCTGCCTCTCTCTCTGTGCCTCTCTCTCTCTGCCTCTATCTCTGCCTCTCTCTCTCTCTCTCTCTCTCTCTCTCTCTCTCTCTCTCTATTCTCTCTCTGCTCTCTCCTCTCTCTCTCACTCTCCCTCTCTCTCTCTCTCGCTCTCTCTCTTCTCTTCTCTTCTCTTCTCTTCTCTCTCTCTCTATCTCTCTCTCTCTCTTTCTCTCTCTCTATCTCTCTCTCTCTCTCTCTCTCTCTCCCCTCGCTCTCTCTCTCTCTCTCTCTCTCTCTCTCTTCTCTCTCTCTCTCTCGCTCTCTCGCTCTCTCTTGCTCTCTCTCGCTCTCTGTCGCTCTCTCTCGCTCTCTCTCTCTCTCTCTCTCTCTCTCGCTCTCACTCGCTCTCTCTCGCTCTCTCTCGCTCTCCCTCGCTCTCTCCCGCTCTCTCTCTCTCTCTCTGCTCTCTGCTCTCTGCTCTCTGCTCTCTCTCTCTCTCTCTCGTCTCTCGCTCTCTCTGTCTCTCTGTCTCTCTCTCTTTCTATCTCTCTCTTCTCTTCTCTTCGCTTCTCTCTCTCTCTCTCTCGACTCTACTCTCTCACTCACCTCATCCTCTCATTCTCTTCTCACCTCCTCTCTCTCTCTCCTCTCTCTCTTCTCCTCCCTCTCTCATCTCTCACCTCTCTCTCTCTCTCTCTCTCTCTCTCTCTCCCCCCCCCTCTCTCTCCACTTTCTCTCTCTCTCTCTCTCTCTCTCTCTCTCTCTCTCTCTCTCCTCTCTCTCTCTCTATCTCTCTCTCTCTTCTCTCTTCTCTCTTCTCTCTCTCTCTCTCTCTCTTCTCTCTTCTCTCTTCTCTCTTTCTCTCGCCTGTCTCCTCTCTCAACTCCCCCTCTCTCTCTCTCTCCGCTCTATCTCTCTCTCTCTCTCTCTCTTTCCTCTCCCTCTCTCTCGCGTCCTCTCTCTCTCTCTCTCTTTCTCTCTTTCTCTCTCTCTCACGCTTCCTCTCTCTCCTCTATCTCTCTCATCACTCAAGCTTTCTCTCTCCTCTCTCTCTCTCTCATATCTCTCTCTTCTCCTCTCTCTCTCTCCTCTCCTTCTCTCTCTCTCTCTCTCTCTCTCTCTCTCTCTCCTATCTTCCTCTCTCTCTCTCTCTCTCTCTCTCTCTCTCTCTCTCTCTCTCTCTCTCTCTCTCTCTCTCTCTCTCTCTCTCTCTCTCTCTCTCCGTGCTATCCCGCCGTACCTGGCGCAGCGCATCGACTGCGCGTGGACCGCGGCCCGCCTTCTCTGCCACAAGCTGCGCCCCACGGCCCTCCTGGCCTTTCCCGAGGCCTGGGCCCCCGACGTGCCAGCACCACGCGGAGAGCACCTTGACCGTCTGATCCAAAACCTTGACTCAGAGCTGGCGCGACGTGCAAACCGAGCCAAAGCTGAACGCATCAAGATCTGGGCTGAGGGTGTCCGCGAGCCAAGCGGGCGAAAGGCGGCCATATACGCACGGGCTGCCGACTGCTCGCCCACGGCGCATCTCCGCACGCCTACCACTCCCGACGATGCACAGCTCCACTGCGACACCACCGCCTTCAACCCTGACCAAGCTTGCACGGACGATAGCGATGCCGACACCGACGCTGGCGGCTTCAGCCCCAGCGACGGTAGCTCGCTCGACACGGACAACGACGAAGGCCACACTCGTGACCCACCACCTGCCCAGGTTCCCGACGCCCTCCCCGCCAACGCCATTGTTGCCAATACCAAAGACATGCTTAAGCTCATGGTCGACACCTGGGAGCCCATCTTGGGCAGGTACCGCGCTCGCGCGGGTCATGACGCCGAAGCTATGCCGACGTGGGCGGACATCTACGACGAGTACCGACAAGAGCTGCCTACGCCATCACCAGCAGCCCCTTTCCACCTCACCGACGACCAACTCATCCACTTCATTCGCACCCGTTCACCGCGCCGCGCAGGGGGACTCGACGGCTGGACAACTAAGGAGGCTAAGGAGTTACCCGACGACATCCTTCGCCTCTTCGCCAGCGTCTTACGTGCTATGCAACGCACTGGCACCATCCCCGAGCCCCTCCTGCACGTGCCAAACCCGTGCCTCCGAAAAGGCCGAGTGGAACTCCCGACGGACCAACGACTTCTCTCGGTTCTTTCCGTGTGGATGTATGCGTGGGAAGCGCCGGCCTACCGTGGCCTCACGACCTGGCGGCAAGGATGGACCCATGCCACGAGCTTCGGCGCTGTTCCCAAAGCCACCATTGGGGATGTCAGCACCTCTCTCGCCCTGCGCATCGAACACGCCAGGGCTCTACTCCTCCCCTTAGCTGGAGCTGCCCTTGACCGACAGAAGTGTTTCGACTACCTCATCACGGACATCTGCCTTAACCTTGCGCTGCACGCGGGGTGCCCTCAAGACATCGTTACTGTCCGCCGAAATTTCAACAGACACCACAAACGCTACATCCGCATGAACGGAGCGTACTCTAAGGACTTGGCCAGGACTAACGGTCACCTCCAGGGAAGCTCGTGGTCCCTGGACGACATCAAGCTGCTCATGTGCGTGTGGACAAAGAGGCAGCACCGATACGTTCCTCGATCACTCAGCACTACCTTTGTTGACGACAGCAACTCCACTACCCACGCCGCTTCTGAGCTGCAGAAATCTCTCGACGAAACCGCCAAGTTTGATCGATTCTCAGGTCAACGCATTCACCCTGGTAAAGTGGCAGGGTGGGCGCTCGCCGACGAGCTTCACGCCGCCGTTACCCAGCTCACACTGGCGGATCGCCCCCTACGTGTGGTCGATTCCTTCAAGCTCGTCGGGAGTTACATAAACGCAGAGGCAGCGCCGGCTCCAGCCGCGCTTAACCTCACGGCCACCGCAGACGCCCGTGTACGGAGGGCGACTATTCGCCTGCCGCGCATTGGCAAGCTCCCATCGCCGATGCTTATCAAGGCGCGGCACGCCCGTTCCCTTGCTGCCAGTGTCTGCACCACGGGCGCTGACATTCAAGCACCATCAGGCCCAGCCAAAACTGCCTACAACCACGCCCTCAAGGCGGCTATCCGCCCCAAGGGGAACAAGTGGGTCGAGTTCTGGACTCTCATGGCCGTGTGCGTCCCAGGACACGCCCTGGAGATCGACGCCATCACGCAGCGTGAAGCATTCCTGTGCCTGCGGCGACAGGTAACCGCGACGTTACACTCTGCGGGCTCGCCAGAGACCTTCAACACCACGTCCAGACCCTGTTTGGTGGAGGACCCGTCGGACGACTCGTCCAGTCGCTCCAGCAGCTCCGATGGACCTGGCCCACATTTGGCATCATGTACGACGACTGGGGCTGCCAGATCAGCTGGCTGAATTTACCCCAAAACGCCTTCCTACACATGCTGCGGGCCTCACAACGCAGGGCTTTTCTGCGGAGGATCAAGCCACGGCGACACGACCTTGGCTACCTAGCCTCTGTCAGACAGGGCCTTGACCTCTTCGCCAGCACGTGGCTCGCCCGAACTAAAGGAGCAGCCAAATGCACTGCCTGGCAGCTGGCGCTCCTCCTGAACTACCTGTCGGGCGGGGATCACACCCAACAGCGACGATCCCGATCAAACACGTCGGCAGACCCCAGCCCCATCTGCCGCTACTGCGACGAGGAAGAGGAAACTCAGGAGCACACTGTCCGCGACTGCAAGAGCTGGGCCCGAGAAAGACTCCCTCTCACCACCCTCATCAGTGACGACCAGTGGGCCCGTCTTCCGCCGCACACAAGACACTGCGGGCTCTTCGACGAAGACCCAGCCCTCCTCGACCAGCAGGCCGACCTCGCGAGGGACCCGCTGCCACAGCCCATACCGCGGCCCCCCCCTGAGGGAGATCCTGCGGCTTCAGCCCAGGACACCTACACCACCTACCTTGACTACGACACTGGTTGGACATGGGTCTACGCTGCCACGGACGGTGCATGTACCAACCAAGCCATCCCATTGCTAGCACGAGCGGGCTACGGCGTCTACTACGGCATCGACCACCGCATGAACTACAGTGCTCGCGTTCACGGCCTAACGCAGAACGCCCAGGTTGCGGAGACCCTCGCCATTGTCCACCTTACGGCATGTGCCGAACGGCCCGTGCACGTTTTCGTGGACAACCAGGCGGTGGTCGATGGGTTCCAAAGCATCATCGACGGACATCCAGCGCCGCAGGGCACGCACGCGGAGCTCTGGGAAAAGATCCGCCGATGTGTTATGGCCAAGCCCAACATGTTTCGCGTCGAAAAAATCGCCAGCCACCTGGGAGACCTGGGCATCGACCTTGGGCTCATCGGGCCCATTGCGGAGGAGTTCAACCGTCAGGCCGACGCCCCTGCCACAACGGCGGCACGCACTCACAACCTTCCTGACGACATTGTTGAAGCTGCCAAAACACGACATCGCCAAGCGACCGTGCTCCATGGGGTCGCTGTCGCTATCTACGAGCGCAGACACCGTACTCTGCCGCTCCCACACCGCAGGGCAGGGTTTACAGCTGCGGAACTCAGCAAAATGGAACCAAACCCCCTGCTGTCGGACCAAGCACCACCCGCAGCTGGACCATTCATCCCGCAAGACCCGGATGAGCTCTGGGCCGAGGCCCAACGGGCGATGCTCGATGAACAGGAGGACGACCCGTTCGGCTTCGGCGGGGGATTGGACTTCTTGGACGACGGCCCAGCCATCGCCAACCCTGCCCCGTCGGGCAACCTCTCGACGCCCACCGCGACTCCGCCACCGAGAGCGACATCGCACCCACATGATGATGTCGCTCACCGTCAAGACGCCGACGACGACCTGTACGATCCCCTCGGACTGAGTGGCAGCATAGACGACGCCCCGCCGACAACCCACGCTGCCGACGATGCCGCCCCATCGAGACGCCACCCGACCACGCGGCCGACCTCCGAGCCCTCGCACGGCATCATGATTGGTCCCACCGTGCCACCCACTCCGTCCCCCCACCAGCGCCAGCCCGCGGGGGCGGCTCCAGCCCCCCCCGCAGGGCACCGAGCCAGTCAGGCCGTCGCACCCCGTCCACGCTTTCACTGTTGCTGGGCGCGAGGATGCGGCTCTTCCGTCCTCACGGGGCGTGGCCCTAGCGGCTCCAGCCCTGGAACCGCGTGTTACCCTCCAGTCGCCTCTCAAGGGCGACGGCCGCCAGCACACGGAGCGCCGTACTGCGCTTGTCCACCACCTGGCCAGGCGCACCGATGACCTCGTCCCTGTCACGAGGCCCGCGGCCGCAGGCACTGAGCAGCCGCCCCTCACCGACCGCGAAACCGAGCTGTCCCAGTCTATGGCCGCTCTCCAGCAGAGGTGTGCTGCTCTCGCCGCCGACCTTGCCGCTGCTCAAGCCCGTCGAGGCCCTCTGCTCCAGCGCCTCCACCGCGCCGGGCGTGCCTTCGCCGAGCTGCTTACGCCCTCGCCCGATGGTGCTGCGCCGCCACTCACCCTCCAAGCTATGCTGTCATCGCTCCGCGGCGCTCCGCCTGGTGCCCCGCGCTAATTTCCTCCTTTCTGCCTGCCCGTGTGTACGCGTGGCTCCGCGTCCACGGCGTCAGGGCGTGGGGGCGGGGGGTGCCCCGTCCCTGCGCGCCGCTTTGCGGCCGAGCGCCCAACTGGCGGTCTGCCAAACCGCCTAGCCACGTGTCAGCACGTCGCCTTCCTTGTTGGGGCCTCTTTCTTCACGCGGTCTGACAGGTGAGATCTTCACCGTCTGTCCGCCGTCTGTAGCGTCTGTCGCACTGCGCCGGGGGAGGGGTTTTTTGTTGCCCGCCCTCGTATCTAAAGGCTGCACCGCCGCAAATAGCGCATGCGAGTTGTCGCACCGCAGTGCGGAAAGCGGCCGAAAAACCCTGGTCGTGACTGTGTCGAACGACGCCAGCTCTCTCTCTCTCTCTTCTCGCTCTCTCTCTCTCTCTCTCTCTCTCTCTCTCGTCTCTCTCTCTCGCTCGCCCGTCGCTCCGATCGCTCTCGCTCTCCATCTCTCTCATCTCTCTCTCTCTCTCTCTCTCTCGCTCAAATGGATAACGTACTAAGAAAGAATGAGCTCAAGGGGAGAATACAGAATAAGACAGAAAGACAGGGCTCGCCGCTCGCGCTCTGCGCTCGCGCTCGCGCTCGCGCGCTCTCTCTCTCTCTCTCTCTCTCTCTCTCTCGCTCTCTCCCGCTCTCTCTCTCTCTCTCTCTCTCTATCTCTCTCTCTCTCTCGCTCTCTCTCTCTCTCTCTCTCTCTCTCTCTCTCTCTCTCTCTCTCTCTCTCTCTCTCTCTCTCTCTCTCTCTCTCTCTCTCTCTCTCTCTCTCTCTCTCTCTCTCTCTCTCTCTCTCTCTCTCTCTCTCTCTCTCTCCTCTCTGCTCTCTTCGCTGCTGGCTTCTGGCGGAGTCTGGGTTAGGTGAGCCTGAGTGTGGGTGAGTCTGAGTATGGGTACGTCTGTGTGTGCCTGACTCTGAAGAAATGAATCTGAGTGTGAGTGAGCTTGTGTATGAGTGAGTCTGGGTGCGAGTCTGAATCCCAATGGTGCCCCTGGCAGTGTCTGGCGACTAGGAGGCCCGGGTCGACTCCTCTTTGGGAAGCCAAAATGCTGCCCCTGGCAGCGTTTGGTGACTATGAAGCCCCTGGTGGACCCCCCCTGGGGCTCCCATATGATGCCCCTGGCAGCGTTTTGCGACCATGAGGCTCTCAAGAGATACATGTTGGGGACGCCAAACGGCAATTCTAGCTGAGGCGTCCCACCAAAATCGGCGCGAACGGGCTCGTGAGATCAGCCAGGGTGGCTCCCCCTTGGGGCTCCCAAATGATGCCCCTGGCAGCGTTTTGTGACCATGAGGCTCTCAAGAGACACATGTTGGGGAGGCCAAACGGCAATTCTAGCTGAGGCGTCCCACCAAAATCGGCGCGAACGGGCTCGTGAGATCAGCCAGGGTGGCTCCCCCTTGGGGCTCCCAAATGATGCCCCTGGCAGCGTTTTGCGACCATGAGGCTCTCAAGAGAGACATGTTGGGGAGGCCAAACGGCAATTTTAGCTGAGACGTCCCACCAAAATCGGCGCGAACGGGCTCGTGAGATCAGCCAGGGTGGCTCCCCCTTGGGGCTCCCAAATGATGCCCCTGGCAGCGTTTTGCGACCATGAGGCTCTCAAGAGAGACATGTTGGGGAGGCCAAACGGCAATTTTAGCTGAGACGTCCCACCAAAATCGGCGCGAACGGGCTCGTGAGATCAGCCAGGGTGGCTCCCCCTTGGGGCTCCCAAATGATGCCCCTGGCAGCGTTTTGTGACCATGAGGCTCTCAAGAGAGACATGTTGGGGAGGCCAAACGGCAATTTTAGCTGAGACGTCCCACCAAAATCGGCGCGAACGGGCTCGTGATATCAGCCAGGGTGGCTCCCCCTTGGGGCTCCCAAATGATGCCCCTGGCAGCGTTTTGTGATCATGAGGCTCTCAAGAGAGACATGTTGGGGAGGCCAAACGGCAATTTTAGCTGAGACGTCCCACCAAAATCGGCGCGAACGGGCTCGTGATATCAGCCAGGGCGGCTCCCCCTTGGGGCTCCCAAGTGATGCCCCTGACAGCGTTTTGTGATCATGAGAGAGTGTGAGTGAAATCTCTTGTCTTAGCTTATCTTATATCAACTCATCTTATCGCATCATATCTTGTCTTATCTTATCATATCAACTCATCTTATTACTCCATAGGCTGTCTTATCTATTATCCTACCTTGTCATATATCTTATCTTACCTAACATAGCTTGTGCTATCCTATCTTATCTTGTAGTATATTATCTTGTCTTGTCTTATCTGGTGATTATCATTGGGAGGAGGGAGGCGCGAGCGGGAGGAAGGAGGAGCAGTGGGAGGCGTCAGAGCAATAACAAGAACCCCAATCCTTAGGATATGGGGGAAAAAACAATGGCGGCACCACGTGATATCGGACAGGAGCGCGTTCCCACCTAGCGAACAAAATGCACTCGCTAGCGGCCCCGCTCCCACCGACTTGGAGAGGGGAGAAAAAAACGGGCCGCGCACAGGCGGGAACAGAACTTCAGAAAATCCTCGCGCGGCGCTGCGGCGAAAACACCATGTAGCCCTCTCGCGGGCGGCTGAGCTTCCTATGGGCGCGGCGAAGACGAATAATGCACCGCGCCGAAACAACACTGCCACTTTCACGCGCCAGCTGCGCGGCGTTTGGGCGAAGACGGCACGTCGCCCGCTCTCGCGCAGCCCGGCCGCCGCTGCCGCTCTCAGTGCACTTCGGCGAGCGAGCCATGCGCCGCGCCCATGTGGGCACGCCATTTTTCGGCGAAGTCTACACGGGGCTAAGCGAAGGCGACAGGTCGCCCGCTCACGCGGCCCCGCGCCCAAAGGAATGGCGAGTGTAATCTCTGCGCCGCGTCAAAACGGGAACGCCACTTTCAGCCGACATCTGCGCGGCGCCGAGGCGAGAACGACAGTGCCGTTTGCTCGCGCGTCAGCGAAGAACGATATCTCGCCCATTCGCACCAGATATGCGCCCGTCCACGTCGCATTTCGCAACGTCGACGACAAGACGTCCATGTTGAAAGAGAAAACGTTGATTTTGCGTGGGCTTGTGATTGGTAGGGTGGGACCTCCCGGACCCAGTTGCCATCTGCGAGCTAGGTGGACTAGTAGGAGTATGCCTTCTCGTAAGGAATAACGACAAGGTGAGCCAGGTCAAACGAGTCAGCGGGCCACGTCCGTTGCTACCTTCCCCTTTGCACTGTACAAACCTCGCCCAAGACCACATTTTGGAGCCACCACGACCCCCCAAATAGCCGCCGAATGCCAGAGGAGTTGCGCGTTTGTTCGCTTATTTTGGGAAAACATGCGACGCTAGGCGCGCAGGCCCGCCTGCAGCGCCCCTCGACGAGCATCAATTTCGAACCAAACATCACCGCGGCCGTCGCCATCATCACCGCCAAGACCACAAGAAAACAAACGTTACAATCAGCATCGCGCTGAGGGCACGTCAGCCTGCGTCGCCGCACATCGACTCTTTGCCACAGCCGAGTGCTGCGTGCTCCCAGCAGCATTCGTCGACAGCTGTCAAAAGCAAAACCGTCGGCGCGCCGCCGAAATTGCCGCCGAAATCACCGTCGAAATCGCCGTCGAAATCGTCGCCGAAATTGCCGCCGAAATTGCCGCCGAAATTGCCGCCGAGATAATTGCGAACTCC
>CAUYUJ010018982.1:0-50000 GCA_963575745.1 Prorocentrum cordatum | reverse complement strand
CCGTCGGGACAACTATCGGGATGACCATCGGGACAACTTGCATCCATCCGGCCAGGCTGGGCCGAGGCGCCTCGTTTTGGCCCGACCTGGCGTCTATTAGAGCAGGAACTCGCGCAGCTTCGCTTCGCCTCGCCCGCATGCACGTCACGCACGGCAAGAACTGACATCGAAATCGATGTTCTGGTTGGGCGACTCCGCTTCGCTTCGATCTCAACCCCCAACTTCCGACGTGTGGCAAATCCGACGTCCCCGTGTTTACCCCACTTTGGCGCCCGCGCAGGTGAAAACAAAGGCCCCATGCGCACGCGCCACGCGCGTGTTGGACATTGTTGGATGCCCCCTTCGGGCACGCATTTGCACGTGTATATCGTCCGACGCCATCGACTCCCCGATTAGCGCCCACACTTGTGAAACCACGTGCCACATGCGCACGCGCCACTCCCCGCACGTACTGTGCCGTATGAAGAATCTGACGCCCCCATGTTGGACATCTACTTTGGCGCCAGCACATCTGCAAGCACGTGCCGAATGCGCACGCGCTGCACGCACGTTGGAGACTCCATCCGCGCACCATGTTTTGTCGCGTGTGTGAAAGATCCAGCGCCCCCCATGGGATACACCCTCTTTGGCGACAGTGAGCGTGAAACCAGTAGCCACATGCGCACGCGCCACGCGCATGTTGGATGCCCCCTTCGCGCAGGCATGGGCATGCGTGAAGATTCAGACGTGCCCATGTTGGATCCGCCCCCTTGGGCGGGCACACGCTTCTAAGTCCTCGGGCGCCGCGTGGTCCAAGACAGGCAGACGCCAGTCGTAGCAGGCGGCGGGGTGCATTGGGAGCGAGTTGAGGCACGAAAGCGGAGTAGAACAGAGCACGAGGGGGAAGACGTAGGAGCCCGCTCAGACCATGAAAGCCAGCGAGGGGATGCCGAAGAAGAGCGTGCATCTGCGTCAGAGCAGCGGAGGCCGGGGTCAGCTTGAAGTGGGAGGCCTGGATGGGGTACTGCGAGCTGCGAACGAGCAGCGGCGGCCGTGGCCAGCTTGATGCGAAGGCCATGACGAGGTACAAGGCGCCGAGATGAGTGGGGCCACGAGCAAAACAGAGCGCCAGGAGCCAGGAGCGTTCAAAGCTTGGCGGGCACACACGTGAGGACACGCAAGTTGGAAACCCCTTCACGCACGTGATTGTCAACGTGTGAAAAATCCGACACCCCGATGTTGGATGCGCCGCGCTCGTGTTTGCCCCCCCCCCCCGCGCGTATTTTACGTGAGAGAAAGAAGTTGGCCCACTCAGCGCGCGTATTTGTACACGTGCGAAACATCATGCTCAGCAAAATCTGCTAGCCGCATGCTGGGTACCATCCCTGGGGGGCCCCCAAGTTACGCATTTGGCCGCAGACTAGCGTACAGAACGCTGTGGAACTCTACAGGCAGAACTTGTAGAGAGTACTACACGAGTGAAGGGCATTATATAGAGTACCCCAGCGAATAGATAACCTAAGAGATCGCGCGGAGAGACCATACGTGAGGGAAATCATGCGGGAGACCATACGGGAGACGACCATACGGGAGATCATGCGCGAGACCATGCTGGAGATCATGCCAGAAACCATCCGGGAACAATCAAACACGGGAGACCATCTGGGGGACCAAAGAACAAAAAAAACATGCGGGGTAACATAATTACGGGAGACATCACGGGACACCGGACTTCAGACCGTAGGGAAGACCATGCGGGAGATCATGGGGAAGACCGTATGGAAGGCCACATCACATAAACGAGACCATATATAGGGCGACGCAATCTATACATATCCACTGCTCCCTGGCCAGGCCCATCCTGAACACAGCAGCTGTGTATACGCCACGCCCTCCTGGTTTGGCCAGGAGGGCGTATACACAGCTCCTGGGTTCAGGATGGGCCTGGCCAGGGAGCAGTGGATATGTATAGATTTCGTCCCCCGATATAGGAGACCATAAGATTGATAATGCCAATGCGGCAAAGTCCAAAAAACCATACGGGAAACCATACGGAAAACCGAACGGGTGTCCATTCGGGAGGCCATTCTGGAGACCACGCGGGAAACCAGGCGGGAGACCTTACGGGAGACCATGCGGGCGACCATGCAAGAAACCACACAACATACCATAAAAGAAACGATGCGAGAGACCATGCGGAAGACCACACGGGAGACCATGCGGGAGGCCATACGGTAGACCATGCAGACAACTGTGCGGAAGATTGGGCGGGGGACTGCACGGGAGACCATGCGGGAGGACATGGGAGACCATTCAGTAGACCCAGGGAGACCATACTGATGAGACCACCCTTCGGGTGATAAAGAGGTTGGGACATACACGTTGATATCTATATCTATATATATGTATGTATACACATGTATAGGTGCGTATACACACATATGAATCCGCCGACCCTGTCGGCGTGTGGAATGGGTTGTTCTTCCCGTCCGTGCCTCCCTCCCTTTCCCACCTTTTCCGTCTCCTTCTCGTTCGTCTCCCCCTCCTCCTCCTCCTCCTCCTCCTCCTCCTCCTCCTCCTCCTCCTCCTCCTCCTTCATCTCTTCCTCCTGCGTAAAGTAAATTGACTCGAGGGGGTTCCCCTTCCCTTTGTTCCCCGGGGGGGGTCCCGGGGGTGGGGGTCGGTGGTGGGGGTGGGGGGGGGGGGGTCCTGAGGGGGGGAACCTGGAGGGGGGGGGGGCCCTGGGGACCCACCGGGGGGGGGGGGGGGGGGGGGGGGGGAGGGGGCCTTCCGGTGAGGGGGGTCCGGGGGGGGGGTGGGGGTCCCGAGGGGGGTCTCGGGTCAGAATACCACCTCCCTCCCCCTTTGGGGGTCCCGGGGAAAGCCCAGAAAGGGGGGTCGGGTGGTCCCGGGGGAGGTCCTGGGGGGGGTCCTGGGTGGGGTCTTGGGGGGGTCCCGGGTCACAATACCACCTCCCCCCTCCTCCTCCTGAGCGTCTGCCACCTTCTCCATCTCCTTTTCGCCTCCTTCTCGTTCGTCTCCCTCCTCCTCCTCCTCCTCCTCTTCTTCTTCTTATTCTTCTTCTTTTTCTTATTTTTCTTCTTCTTCTTCTTCTTCTTCTTCTTCCTCCTCCTCCTCCTCCTCCTCCTCCTCCTCCTCCTCAGGAGGGGTCCTCCTCCTCTCCTCCTCCTCCTCCTCCCTCCTCCTCCTCCTCCTCCTCCTCCTCCTCCTCCTCCTCCTCCTGCGTGGAGTAAATTGACTCGAAGGGTTTCCCCTTCCTTTTGTTCCCTTGCCCGGCCCGGGGGGGGTCCCGGGGGAAGCCCAGGGGGGGTCCCGGGGGGGTCCCGGGAGGGGTCCTGGGAGGGGTCCTGGGTCAGAATATCACCTCCCTCCTCCTTGGGGGTCCGGGGGAAGCCTGGGGGGGCCTCATGGGGGAGGTCCCGGGGGGGGTCCTGGGGGGATCCCGGGGGGGGGGTCCTGGGGGGGTCCCCGGTCAGAATACCACCTCCCTCCTCATCCTCCTCCTAAAACGCTTTTTGCCACCTTCTCCATCCCTGTTTCGTTTGTCTCCCCTTCATCCTCCTCCTCCTCCTCCTCCTCCTCCTCCTCCTCCTCCTCGGTCGGTCGGTCGGTCAGTCGGTCGGTCGGTCGGAGCTAAAGGCCAGTTCGAATCGAAACCTCTCCTACGTGCGGGCAACAGGGCAAGGGAAAAAGGGGCACGAGCGCTCCTAAAGAGCGAAGCTGCAGGGCGCGTGCAATTAGACATCAGGGGTCAAGTCCAACACGGAGGCCAACAGCAGAAAAGGAAGAGCAAGGGCCGTCACAATGCAGAGAACGGGTCCAAGGGCCTCCATAACTCAAATCCACCCCCAAGGATGCGAGACACTTCTCCCTGATCACTGCACAGCACTCCATTCCCCCACTCCTTCGTGCAAGCACCAACCAGCACATTAGAAAAGCTTGCATGCACATCGCACTGCCAGTTAGGAACCCTCCCGTCACAACTAACATGGCAATGGGCAGCCACGCACTCCCCCCCTTCCCGATCTCTCATCTCATCAACCATGGTGTCCAAGGACACTGTCCACATGGTAAACGGTTCCCATCTAGTGTGCTGCTCAAAAGTGCAACTATCCAAAACATGGGCGGCAAACTGTGGCTTTTTGAGAGCCACCTCAACCTCAGGCAAGTCTTGAATCTAGCATCCATGACCAACTTCTCTCTGCACAATAGAAGTCCAAGGAACCTTGTGCAAGGCGGCGGCACACGTAAGCTCGAGACAGTCTCTCATGCGAGCTTATTCTCAGTTCTCAAGCAATTCCTCTCTCGGAGGTTCAAACTCGCTCGGCCCCGCGGGGCCACTCGATTCCTCATGGGCTTGCAGCGGGCTCCCAAGGTGCCTCGGAGCCCAGGCGCAGCGAAACAAACGCCGCATAATTCCCCCCCCCCCCCCCCCCACCTCGCATAACATCCGCCCACGTCTTCGTATCTCGTTCCAGCCACTCCGCGCGCGATGTGTGGATGATCTGAACAGCAGTGCTCAAAGTCATGCTCATCGCCCCCAAACTCCCGTGGAAATCCTCCTCCTTCCTCTCACCAGAGCTGACAATGAGAAAAACCAGCTGAAGCTTCTCTTGAGAGGGTCTGCCTGCGAGCGCTTGCACAGCGGGCCTGGCGAGCAACAACGCTTGAGCGTCAACCGCAAGAGAGACTTCAACATTCGCTTTCAGCGCCGACGGCGGTCCGTAAACAGGGTGGGCGTGTTACATTTATGTATATACATGCATACATTCACATATATATATATATATATATGTGTGTACAACGGCGCGTTCATGTCTCCCCGCTTTTCTATTCGCCCCCTGCGTGGCTAAACTCCCAGGCCTCCACTCCTCAAGTTCTTTGCTAGAAACTGGCCAGCCCAGCCCATGCCAGGTCTTAGCGCACGCGGGCTGTCTTTTCAGATGTTTGACGAGTCGGCCGCTGCAGTGAAACAGGAAGCAGCGAATCTGGCAGACCGCCCCGCAAACCCAGGCATTGGGATCTTCCCTGCTCTAGTGGAATTCCCCCTTGTGGGTCGCAAGACCCTTGGACGTCTTGGCAAGGTAGCCACGCCCGCGGCAAACGAACCTCACGTCGGCCACGATACTTCCCCCGGTTTCCTCCAAATGCCCCCCCCAGCTCCTTCCGAGGCAAGAACCCCGAGGCCTTCCAGCCTCTTGCGGAACTCGACATTCAATTGCTTCTCAAGCTGAAGTTGCAGCTCTCCCTCTCTCTCTCTCTCTCTCTCTCTCTCTCTCTCTCTGAGCAGCCTCGCGCACTCCAGCCAGATAGGGCTTGCGTCTACACCTGGCCTCCCTAATACAGTCCACGCCCCCCCCCTGCCCAATAATTTTCTTCTTGTCAAAATGATCATCCAACCAGTCAAAGTCAGACTTTAAATCAGACGCCCATCCCTTCTCGTCCTCCCACAAAGTATCCAGAGCAACCGAGAGTCCACTCGGTGCGTATTATAAAAGGCGCACCAGGTAGCAAAGCCTAGCCACCCTTAGGACGGCTCTATGTCCAAGCCGTCCAACTCTTGCCAGGATGCTGGCGTGAGACTGGTGATCCTCGTCGTTTCCTCTCAGCGGCATTCCCAGGGCGGCTCGATAGGCAGCAGCCTGTGCTGCAGCAAGCTCGGCGTGAAGCCGCGAGCCCATCGGGCCCCATGTACCACAATTGAACCATAACTTCGAGACGGCAAACGCATCCGTGTACTTGGCCCTCGCGGGCACCGACAGAACATTTCTTTTCCCGAGGGCCACTTGCATGGGCCTGAGCTGTTTACGCAGGACCCCCGTTCTAAGTTGCACCTCGGCCCCCATTCCCCCATCTTCCCTAATCATGGTTCCAAGCCCTTTCATGTGCTTCAGAATGGCCACTCTGACAGCATGCTTAGGTGACTGCACGACATCCCCTCCGCCTTCCATGGCAAACCTTCCTCTGGCCAGCTGGGGGCCAGGGCCCACAAGGGCCAAGCTATAAACGGTTCTTCTGCTGGCATTCCGCTGCAATCCGAACCTGGAGACGGCTTCGAACGCCAAATCAACTAGGAGGGCAGCTTTCTCGTGCACATCTTCGGCCCTCTTGACTGCCCCCACTGGGGTAAGGTCGTCAACAAAGGCAACGGAGTTGTGGCACTATTGCCATTGAATCTCCTCCGGGAATCTCTTCTCAACTTGAGGCGGCTTCCTACTGATCTCGAGCTGCTCCATCCCCTCTTCTACATGCAGGATGATTGGCGTGCAAGCAACGTTAAAGTCGTCGGTGGCAAAGACCGTGCCTGGCCGCGTGCCTAAGGTCGGGCGCGCATATGATGTGGCATTCCTTACCTTCCAAAAAGCCTCCGCCTTGGTGTCTCGCACCAGCTCAAGCAGGTGTCGATCCTCGACATGACGTCCCAGAATGGGAAGGCCCTCGAGGGCCAGGGTCACCGAAAACAAAGCCTCAGGAATGGGGACCGTTCCGAAGGCAGCTTTCAGGTCCCCCTCCTCCTCCCCAGGAAAACTCATAATAAACTGATTCACCACCGAGTAAAAAGTAGCCTTCGAATCAAGGAACATGCCTATGGTCGAAACTATCCGTAGCCTCCGGGCTCGGAAATGCGCCCTGACAAAGTGGGTCGCCATGTCCGCGCTTTCTCCTTGCAATCCTCCACGCTGCGTAGCGTGCGTGCATTTCATCATCGCCCCCTACGCGCGTCCTCTCAAAAACTGGCGATGAACCTTGGCTAACGAGTCGGCAAGTAAAACGCTACGTTGGGCCTCCGCTATATCGATATCTCCCTGGCCTTTATAAAAGGACACAACATCCCCCCGTTTCATCTCCAGAAGCTCGCGGCCAGAAATCCCGCACTTCAAAATAACAAGGAAGTGAGTTCGGGCCATCCCGCCAGGATCAATATTATACAAAACGTTCGGCACTTTATCTGGTCCAGGGGCTTTGCCCATCGGCGATGGGCTGAAGGCTCTTCTCAACTTGTCGCGAGACATTAAATTGTCGAGCTTCCGACGAGCATCCGCCTCCAGCAGTGGCCCTCTGTCATTGCATCTAGCAGCGATCTCCTCCTGAGAGGTGCCCACACCACGTTCTATTAATCCGAGGTGACGCTGGAGGTCATTAGCGTCATCTTGAGGCGTGATAAGTGGCGCACCTCAGGGGTCACTTCTCATGGGAAAAACAAGGGGTTGACGATGTCTCTTGCCGCCGTGCAGCAATGGGCGCTTGGCTATATTCCAATCCCCCGTTGGAAGATTCCCCTCAATGCTGGTGTTGATAAGGTGCGCGTTGTCTTCTAAGTGTCCAGAATAATCGCGATCGAGGGCAATGGGCAGCACCTGCTTTGATGCTGCTGAAAGCCGCGCCAAGGTCAATGTCCACTCTTCCACGGCAACTTGCTCCCAATAAAAAACCCAGCCTGCATGGCGAGTCTCGTCCAAGCTCCCTCAAGTTCAGCCCGCAATTCTCTTTCAAAAACCTTGATGCAAACCCCCTCCTCATACACTTCGCCTTTCCTGATGCTCTGCGAAAAAACAATTCCCCTACATGTTTTTGCCCCCCCCCCCTCCCCCCCTTGTGTTTTCCAGCGTGCAACGTGTTTCTGGATCAGCCTCCAGAATCTGGTCAACCAAAAAATGGGTGCCTGGATTCTTTACGTGGGCGCACGCTTGGTTTTGCAAAGGCCTGCTTCGCAGCTTCTACAACTTGCTGGTCGGCTGCCTGCGGCTGCTCATTCATATCCGTCTGCCACGGGGTGACTCGATGACAGCAATGCTCCGCTTGAAAATCTCGCGCGCCGCCTCTTGCCGCATGTTGCGAGCATCCAAGTTCGCCCCATGGCCGACGGCCCGAGACGTCTGCACACTCCAGCGCATCCTTTCTGGAACAGGAAAGTGATCTTCATTTTTCCGGATGAGGTCGACGTGATGCTGCACCCGAACCTCCCCCATTGTCTGAAAGAGGTATCGATTCACCACTAAGGAGTCGATCCTGTGTTTGCTTTTCGTCTTGCTGCCCAGAAACGCGTAATCGTCCCCATCCCCCAAAAAGGAGCAGGCAGCTTTTAGCCTGAAATCACCCATCCATTCCATCATTCTGAAGCTTCCTGCAGCGCAGGTCCCCTGGGTCCCTTTACACCCAGCCTCCTCGGCCCCTGGGCCCCCAGAGAGATGGCAGTTGCCATCCGCGAAACACATGCTGGGAGTCCATTTTTCGCCAACTTCCCGCATCTTGGCCCAACACTCAACTTTGGTGGCAGGTGCATTGGCTGAATGAGGCGCGTGCGCCACCAGGACGTACATGCTGACCCCAGGTGCCTCATTCCTGGCCATGAGCATTCTCGGAGCGGCATAAACCACTCGCACGTGCTGCATGCAGAAAAAATGGCATGCCTTAGCTCTTCCGCAGGGAATGAATGCCCGCGTTCAGCCAGAGCCCCACTCCTGATCCGTAATTCTCGTGGCCAGCTGAAATACAGCACGAGTCACCAGCCCTCTTGGTGCTTTTCTCGTTCCTCCCCTCTTGGACCCCAACAGTGTGAACCCCAGACTGCGCCAATCGCGAGCGAAGCGCGGCTGCTCGTCGCGCTCTGCTGCGCCCTTTCGCCCCCCTTCTAAAAACGTTCCGGATCGACTGAGTGCCGAAGGTGGCTACCGTGAGATCTACGGCAACTGAACGCCTACGAGTAGGCTGATCAGAGACGGCGTCAGGCTTCTCTGCCTGGGCACTGCACGTGGGCATCTCGCCTCGCAACTCAAATTCGTTCTGCATAGAGGTGCTCCGTGGGTATAAGCGTGGCCATCTTGGTCCCCAGATAGCCACTCCCGCAGGCGGGCAGTCGCAAGGTCCACGGCTTGGATCCAGCTCCCTGGAGGTCGGGGGGGGGGGGGGGGCTCTCGCCGTGCACGTGGCGACGTTGTAAGCCAGAGTGTTAGCTGGGTGGCCACAGTGGGCCTTCGCATGGTTGATGCTGAGATCGGCCTCTCGGGCCGTCGGCTCCCAGACAACCCCAGCCAGCTGCGCAATGTCTCGATCCGACGATGGGGGGCTCGTGCCCTCTGCCGCTCTGATCGTCGCCATCGGATCGCCCCCAAGTGAAACCTGACACTTCGGGCGCTCAGAGAGCACCCAGAACAAAGCCTGTAGCACTGCTAAGAACTCTAAAGTCGTGCTTGTGGCATGGGCAGGTGTGAGGCCCATAGCATTGCACTCCGTCAACCCCCCCGTTCATAACTCCTCCCAACATGCACTCCTCCCCAATATACAACACCATCACCACAGCCATGCCCCCATCCCCCCCTGTGGATATCGCGAGCCGTCCGCGAATAAGTGAATGCTCGCGGCGCCGCCGAGGTTGTCGCACCACGGGAAGCTTCGCAGAGGGATATCAGCCTCCTGCTCGAGCAAGTTCGCGCCCCGAAGTTCTCGCGCGCTCCGATGCTGGAAGGGCCCTCTCCCCCGGCGTGCTAAATGAACAATCGTGGGCCCTGCATCTTCAGACAGCTCAAACATGGGGGGTTCGACATGCTAGAACTTCTGGGGGCCGCAACATCCCTGCACTCACCAGCCTCGGAGCTCGTCGCCTGAGCTGCCCCGCCCCATGGGTCAGAACAATTCCCCCTTGATGTCGATGCCTGCTGCCCCAATTCACGAACTGTCTGGTCAGCAATCGGCAGGTTCGCCCTGCGGGTTAATAGGTTATTATGTAGCAAGCGTTGTTCCCTACTTGCCCTGAATCCCCACGCTTCGAAATCGAGCTCACCCCCGAAATGTTTTCACCCTGGGGAAACTCATGAGATGCCGTTCGCCTGGCATGTTCACCTGGCGTGGTCACGTTCGTTTCGGAAAAATCACAGCGAACTCTTCTATGCCGAGAAGCCTTCGCTATACTAATCACCTGATCACCACCTGCAGGGCCCCGCTGCCGGTGATGAGGAGAGAGCTGCTCTTCATGGCGTGCGGGCCCTCTCAAGCGCCCCCTTCCGCTGCTGCTCTCTTGGCTATCTTCTGTGCTGGACTGCGAATATCTCCTTCCGCACTGTCCGCTGCGCTGCCGGCTGGGGCTGCCGCGCAGGCTGCCTCGATGCGGGCCACCTCCTTCTCGATCTGACTGGTGGTCATGTCCTCTTCCTGGACTGCCGTCGCCGAATGCACGGGCGCTGCCGCCGCGAGGTAGGGGTCCTCCCGCGCCATCCCGCCAGGTACTGGTTCGGTAGGTGTGATCGGCGAGTTGGGCAATAGCTCTGGTGGCGGCTGAAAAGGCTGCGACGGCATCCATGCAGCTGGCTCCCCAGCGGCTGGCTCTGTCGGCGGCGATGTGATGATTGGCTGTCCGCATCCTGGCGGCGTCCCCTGCCCTGGCATCAAGGTCGTGGGTGTCGGCTGGGGCGGTCCACCTGGCGTCGCTGTGCCTCCCGCTGGAGTCGGCGACGATGCTCCGCCTTTTGTCCTCTGTCCCGCTGGCGTAGTAGGATTCGTGCTTGTTCCCACTTCGCTTTGCGGCGCCCCAGCCGCCGCTGAAGTAAGCCCCGCCGCCAGTGTCGAAGCCGTTGTCTCCGCTGGAGTATTATGCCCCATCGTGGCCTGGTGATGTATCCACTGGAGCATGGACGTCACGATGCCCCCCTGCTTCTGCTGTCTGTGATTCATGTCGTTGATGATGTTCGTCATCTGCTGCATCTGCTGCTCTTTGACTGTATCCTGCGCTGGCTGTGCTGGCCGCGGCGCTTGCCCTGGCCCTGGCACCTGCGGGGCCCTCGACGCGGGATCGACTGCCCCATGCTGCGGCGGCGTCGCGGCCCTCCCAGAAGCTGCGGCTGCCGCGGAGGGCCCCGTGGTGCCAGCGGGCGGGCCGCCACTGCCTGCTCCAGCCATGGGCGGCATGCGAGCAGCCGCCGCTGCCTGCTGCGCCATCCACTGCTGCTGCGCCATGTGCGGCGTCTGCGCATGGAGCGAGCCAGGCGTTCCCCATACATACTGCGGCGGCGGCCCCAAGGGCGCTGCAAGTCCGCCAGAGGCGTGAGTCGAGCCTGCTGCCGTGCCTGCTCCGAAGCCCGTGGCCGTCGGGTCTCCTCCTCCTCCTCCTGGCGTCAGCTCGTCCTCTTCCTCCGGCGTCCCCAGCACTCGTTCGTGCAGCTGTCCAGCTGCGCCAGCTCCATCTCGATCTCCCTCTCCTGCTCGCGCAGGTCCTTGCCTCAGGCCTGGGTGGCAACTAGGCGATCATTCGCCTTGTCTTGTTTGAACTTTATCTCGTCTTTCTGCTTGCGTACCGACAGGAGGTCCGTGATGCACCTCTTCAGTACCATCAACTCCATGTCGTGTCGCCTTGCATCCTCTTCCTTTCCAGCCCTGCGGGCTAGGATCGCCATGCTGGCGATGTCCTTCATTTGCTTCTCGGTCTCGATCTTGTACGAGCTCACATCGTTCGCCCCTTGTGGTGTTGGTCGATGCGCACTGTGAGATCGAGCAGCGCGGTGAGGCACCGGCGGTAACTTCTGGATGTAGTTCCTCAGATTTGCCTCGTGCTGCTGCTTCACTCGGTTCTGGCTGGCACTTCTCTGCCTCACGCGTGGTGCTGTGTTCCAATGCTGACCACATAAGCAACGATGATGGTGCATCTTCACATACATGCCATGTCGACATCACGGAGCGCCGAATGATGCACTGCCAGCCTCCTGTATGCACTGTCTAGCGCCACCAGCAGCCGTGCTTGATGACGTTGTGCTCGCTCTCTGCGATGCCACGCGGGCTCGCGGGGAGCACTGAAAAGAAAAGAAATTGATATCGCGGCTCTGAGGGGCGCTGGGGCATGGCCTGGACGTAACAAATGTACGTGACAAATGTTATGTCTCGGATGTGTCCTAACGGAGCTCAGGCCAAACCCTCTCCTCCTCCTCCTCCTCCTCCTCCTCCTCCTCCTCCTCCTCCTCCTCCTCCCACACTCTTCCCCCTCCTCCTCCTCCTCCTTCTCCTCCTGCTCCTCCCCCTCCCTCCTCCTCCTCCTCCTCCTCCTCCTCCTCCCACACCTCCTCCTCCTCCTCCTCCTCCTCCTCACACACTTCCTCCGACTACCCTGTCACGTTGTCCTTCAGCTCCTTCCTGTAATCACACATCCCGTCACCATCGACGGCCAAAACCTTCAGGGTCGGCGGCACCGGCCGTAAGGTCTTCACACTATCACATTTGCTGTGCATTGAGCATGCGACGTAATTCGCAAGTGGATGCACATCGTACCATTAACATTGATATGGACATCCTCATGTAATCGTCTATATGGTCGTATATGGATTTTAAATATGGCTATGTGGAGCTGCTCGTTGGCTGCATCATATAAGCCTACATTTTTATACGATCCAATACCATGACACGACCGTACGGTATCACACTTTTTTCTATACATTACGATACACGGTAGTATACCATATCATATCAGGTCGTATCATTTATACACGGCAATGAAGCAATATACGAGTATATCGAAATATATTATACTATATCGTATTATGCCATCGTATATGGGAGTATGTTGTATCAGTTCATGGTGTATTATACTCTATGGTAGTATGCACAGTAGGTTAAAGTATAAGATAGCGTGTTACAGTACGTTCACTGGTATCATGCTATGTTACAGTTAGAACGGTATTATCTTTAAATCGGATATGCACTTGCACTATTGGATTGTATCCTATTTCGCTACCTTCTATCATATTTTGTATGTCAGATTACACTACATGGTCACCTATATATATACATATATATATATATATATATATATATATCGGATCGGATCGGACCCCTCGGAGGCAGCATTACAGATGTCTCAGACGCTGAGTGCCTCTAGGATCGGGCTACACCCGAAAATATACCATGCAGTCACACACTGACAGGAAACGAAACGCAGGTCTTAGCGCCTGCTCGTGCCTACAAGTCTCATGATGGCATCCATCGTCCTTGAGTCGTCGCCTGTGCTTTGTCTGGCAGCGGTGGGAGGAAAAGACGTGCCACGGAAATTATATGTAGAAGGATTGCGAGCTAGCAGTGGGGCGGAAGGCCTGCGGGGCCTCTTCTGAGGGGGCGGAGGAAGAGGAGGCTCAGAGGACGGAGGAGGGGGTTCAGGGACACTGGGCAGGCTAGGCTCATGGTACTCAGGGCGTCTCTGCTTTCCATCCTGGGCTAGGGCGTGGGCATGTGCTAACAGCGAAGCTGTCCACATCTCAGTTCGAGTACGCGAAGGGGTAGCGCACGTATGTGTTCGATGTGGGTTTCCCGTGCCCTGTACCAATACCATTGCTGAGGGCGCGCTCGTGGATGTAATAGGTAGGCAGTCCATGCCTTGACCAACTGCAGTAGTGGTGGGCACACTCCGTGATGCGTGTGGCGGGCCTCTCATGCCTTGAGCTGTTGGCGTAGAAGCCGGCGCGCTCGGCGATGCAATAGGTGGGCTCTCCACGCCTTGGCCGACTGCAGTAGGCGCACTCTGTGAATCAAACGGTGGGCTCTCCAGGCCCTGAACAACTGATGGTGTAGGCACACTCTGTGATGCAGTGGGTGGGCTCTCCATGCCCTGAACTGTCGGAATACAAGAGTCCCGTTGTGCACAGCCATGCTTTGCACCGTTGGAGGCGTAGAGATCTATCCCGTGGTCACGTACTCTAGCTGCGTCTGCTTCATGTGGAAGATCCTCTCCATGAACGTCATCTGTCTCTTGCCTGGCCTGTAGATCGCTCCCGTCTGACTGGGTGATTCGTGAATCGCATTGAGGTCGGCGTCGCTCTTTGGGCTGAGGCTGTTCTGGAGCTTGCACTGCGCGGCGTCGTGTATGTCGCTGGTCTTCACGGGCGGGGTGAGCTCGGTGACCTGCTTGCTGTCCATGGTCTTCAGCTTCACGCTCAGCGCCGTCAGGTACTGCTTGTAGAGGCCGCCGACGGACGCGCCTTCCTGATGGTGACCTTCGGGCAGACCTGCGAAGGCTGCAGTGCAGATCCTGCCGCTCTTCGCCATCTCCGCATCGATCTGCTGTGCCGTCGTAGTGCTTCGTATCTTTTCGACTATTTTTCTCCATGCGCGCGCACGAGCTCGGGTCGCCACGACGTTTTTCGTGCCAGGTGGGGCGAGGTACGCCTTGATCAGTATGGCATCGGTCTGGTGTTGCTTCGTCGCCACGTTGAGTAGTAGCTTCATGCCAATGTGGCTCATGTGCTGAATATCTTGCGGTTCCATCTCCTCCAGGTAGAGCGACTGCAGGTCCACCGTCGTGTGCTTCGACCCACTCTGCTGGCTTCCACGGTCGATGGGCTGGCTGCGTCGGGACTTGTGAGCATGCTGTGTCGCCTCTGCCGCGGCTGCGTCTGCGAGCTCTCCATCGCTGGGCAGTGAGCTCATCCACTACCTGAGGGCGAGGTTCGGGAAGGTGCTCAGTCGCAATGTGGGCTTGCAGCTCGTCGAGGGTAGCGTATGTGAGCTCGCAGGCGTCACTTGGGCAAAACAGCTGCGGTGGATCGTTCACCTCGAAGTTGTATACAGAGCGGTGTTTTTGGCATCGCCCAGAACGGTAAGCAGCAACAAGATGGTTGATCGCTGTCTGTCGGCTCGCGAATGTCGATCGGCAGTTAGGGCATTGGTTCGTAATCGTGAATCTCGTGTGTTCGCATATACGTCCGTGCTCACCACCCTCCCCACTCATCGTCTGGTGTACTCGGAGCGCTTGTTTTGTTTCAGCCGTGAACAGGCATATCGCTCCATCCGCGCATAGAAGGCCACACGTATGGGGGCTGCTCCAGGCGACAGTTGCATCTGGAGCGCTGCGGGGTGGTGGGACAGGCTGTGCAATCCAAAACTTTCGTGCACGTGCAATCGTTAGCTTGATAAACACGTCTCGACCAGGTGTCGGTCGAAAAATGTCGAGCAGATCGTCGCCAATGACGTCTAGGAATGCTCGTCCGTCCGCAAATACATTCAGCAGTTTCATATCGTCAAAGAACTGCTGGCGCCAGGGATTGGCCATATGTGTGGGTCCGTTACCAACTGTGGAGCTTCGGCTATTGTCTGTAGATGCTGTGTGCACAGGGGCCCATGCAAAGTCCATCGTCGTCGTTGACTCGCAGAGTAGTTTGCCAAAACCACAGGCTAGTAGTTGTGCGTGCTGGTCAGGTTCGCGCGCAGCTCGTTGCCATCGCTTGATGCGCACAATCTGTAAGTCCAGAGAAGGCGTTACCATCTTCAATTTTTTCCATACTGCATGAGTTGAAATGTTGCGAACGGCCTCGGTGGTGCCGGAGGTGACGTCGTCGTCAGCGGACTGCTTGATGTATGCGGTACCTTGAAGTAGAGCTCGAGCGTAACGCGCTACACAGGCGTCTATCTGATCGAATTGTGCTTTTGTCAGTACACGTGCTTCGAGTCCAGCGGTGGCGGAAGATAATACTTGACTTCTGAAAACCATTTTGCGACGTCTCAGGTATCGGCAGTTCTTCCAGAAACGTCCCATACTCCGCCATCCTCGAGCCGCAGCAATACACCGTTCCTTAACTTCGGCGTGGTTGTGACCGTTCGCCTGCATGGTGGAGCCTAGGAACAAGGTCGATGAGTGTACTTCGCCTTCAACTGGTATCTTGCGATAGTGCAGGGCGCGCGCATATCTGTGAGCGCCAGTGCCGACGAACGTCGGTACACGAGCCTTTTTCCCCGCGTTCTGCTGTAGTCCGATGATGCGCAGCTTGTCGTTCAGGATCTGGTCGGATTGCTGAACTTTGTAGGCCGCCATCTGCGCATCATGACACATGTGGGTCTTGGTGAGGTCTTCGGCGTACTTGCGAACGCTGAGGTCGACATTGGTGCCAGTGAACTCGCACCCTGCAACCATCGATGTACTTATATCGGTAGTGAGTGCATCGTTCCATTCGGTAGTGGGCTGCATGAAGGCCACGCGGAACTTGATCGCGGCGTCGGCGTCTCCCATGAAGCAGCCTACAGTGTTCTGATACCCTTGAGTGTCGGTCCCATCGCTAGTCACACACGCTGCTCGTCGATGCCTGCTTTTCATGATCGTACAATCGCCAGGTAGGTATATCCTGTCCACAGCATCGTCGAGGTAGGAATGGTTAACTGAAGCGACAGCGTTCGTCATGTCATGCTTAGTGGTAATGTGGCTTCGTTGCTGCTTGGTGAAGCGCCACTGCAGTGCTAGCCCGACTGTAATCGCTGCAGAGCGCGATCGTGCTCGCGCGTAGCCGTGCTCCGTGTCATGCAATGGTGTGGTTGTGAGTGACTGTCTTGAGGCAACCCATGTCTTTCCAAACGTACATAATCCATGTAGTAGTCGAGTGCCTCGTGTACGTGGTGAATTGTTCATCTTGCTTACCTGATAAGTCTGGGATAGGTCCCACCAAGCATTGGGCCGTTGGTGCTGACGAACCGCGGCGAGTTGGGTGAGGATCGCATCGCTGAGGAGGGGGCCAGGGAAAGTCAACGTGTGGTCGTACTCGCGGCTGCCGTCCTTATGACGGTCATCACTTCTATCGGCAAGCAAAAGAGACCAGATTTCTGCAGGTAGCGACCATTCGGGAGCAGCTCGTCGGCGTTTGCAATTCTTCCGTAGCTGGCGTTTGATCGCGTCAAAGTCATACTGGGCGTGTCTCCATTGATGTGCAGAAGGGCAGAAGCGCTCGTCATTCGACGCAGCAGTGTCGATGATGTGCTCGATATCAATCGGTGCCGCCTCCATTCCTCCTTCCGCGCCAGGGAGTGCCATATCTTCAGTCCATGTTTGAACGGAGGGGCGCGCATCGGGGAGATCGAAGTAGCACCGTTTGCCAGGGCCCTTTCCATTGCCTGCAAGTCGTCGACACGCTCGCCAAACCTCTGTTTCCATTCCTGCCTCGTCGGCTTGTTGTAGTTCGCGAAAGTGCTGCTCATCTCGGAGGTCGCGTAGTCGGCGTCGAAGTTTTTACATGCAGCACTGCAGCGGTGGAGAGCAAGCGTGTCCTCAAGGTCGTCTGTTAAGTTCTGCCGAGCTTGTGTGCGTGCGTGTAGAGCTTGACGACGTTGCTCTGCAAGCTGCTGGTACTCTATCTCAGTCGTGGACTCTCTTGCTTCATAATATTCCAGCGCCCGTGTGCGTATCTTAGATACCAGTAGCTGTCATACAGATTCCATCGTATGTCTTTCAGCCCAGTCTGCCATATCACGGTAGCCGTTCTCATTGAGGTATTTGGACAGGTCGGCCTCGATGTCGTCGCGTAGCTGCTTTGCCCATTCATAAAATCGTTTATCCTTCCAAGCTAAGAATATGCGTGTGTAGTCCCACTGTGGTGTTGTCTGTGGTTTGTCGTACGTTAGGGTACAATCTACGTCGATGTACAGCATCATGTGGTCCATCAGTCGTTGCGATGGAAATGCTCGGAGCCGTTTTGTCAGACGGTAGGCAATATTATGACGACGTACTCGCGGTAGATAGCGTATCGGCAACACCAGGTAGTCGATGCAACTCGAGTGACCACGTGAGCCGTGGTATGTAGGGCCGCACGGGAAGTGGGTGTTCGCTGCGCACAGGGCATAGTCCTTCAGGAACGTGTGGAAAGCCTCGCCCGCGTAGTGCTGCTGACCGTATGCGTGAACGCCTATGGTAGCGTCGTCGTCCTCTGTCAAGCATGTGCGTGCGAGGCTGTCGTTCAGGTCGGTGCCGATGAAAACGCAGGTGCGGTTCGGCAGGTTCGAGACGATGTCATGCAGATAGCTGAGCATTTTGTCTATACTGACTTCGTTATTGGAGGCTGTGGTGTTGCGCTGCGATCTCGGCGGTAAGTATGCTGTGATGAAGGTGAAGTCAAACATCGCGCTCTTCACGCGCGTGACGCCAATACGACCGCGTAAAGCGGGTGGAGGCTGCCATATCTTTACAATATGTGTCTGCCGAAACCATCTTCTGCTCAGCCAGATCTCGGTGCCGCATGATTTATTGCCTGTGTTCTTCATACTGCGATGCCATCCAAACTTCAACATAAGGAACTCCGCTGTCGAGTGCGTCTCGTATGAGGACGCTGTCTTTGTCTGCGTTCCAGAGAGGAGTACAGCATCAATGTGTTCGAGCTCCTTTAAAATCTCCAGGCGTTCGTCGTAATCTTGCAGAGACATCGGATTCCATGAAATGAGACGCATGTAGACTGTCAGTGTGTGACATAGAAGCCCGACTTTCAGGACAGTGGGCATAACGTCCACGCTCTGGCGAACTCCGAAATACCCGAGCCAGAGCGATATATATATATATATATATATATACATTATGTATGCGAGCATAGCGCAAAACGTCACACTACACAATAACAATTGCGAAAGCTCACGGCACGGCCCTGGCTACGAGGAGTGCCGCCCCACCGCAGTGCCACCTCGTCTCGTGCAGCATCCCTTCGCAGGAACGTGGTGGGGCAGAAACGCGGGGCAGCGTTTCGCTCAACCTGGTCTTTCGCGTCCAGCTCGGCACACATCCTCCTGCTAAGCCTCGGGTGCTTTGCGGCTTCCTGCAGCATGGCGCGCCGTCGCTTCGTCCGCCATTTATCGGACAAGTAGGCGGTGAGACCAACGTGGGAAGCGAAGGTCGTGCCACACGCCTTGCGCCTAGCCGGCGCAGGCACGAAGAAGCGCTGCTCGCATTGCACACCGTGCTGAATGCGTCTATGCTGGGCCAGCTGGCGCTCGGAGGCAAACGCCACCAAACAATCCGAGCAGGCGGACGGTCGACAGACGGGTTCCACACGCTGGTGCAAAACTTCGTCATAAACTGAGTTCTCAAAGTGGAGGAGGGCCACAAACTGTTTCCATTTGAACGGCTCATCGCACATGAACTGGCACCACGATTCTGGATCCTCTGCGGGATCGGATGAATCAGAACGCATCGCGACTCTCTAGTGAAGTCGTCTCGGGTCCTGAATCACCTGCCTGAACCGCGCCGACAGCTGGGGCGCGCTGCTGCGCTCTGGCCCCCGCCGCAGTACAACTGACAACGACGGTAGGCGAACGCGGACAAGACAGCCTAAGCAGGTAAGTCTGAAACGCGCCAGTACACAATCAATGGAAGGGATGCGGTGCAGCAAGCGAATGTTGATGTCATTCCAAGCGCCGAGGCCGACGCGAGGGGCTTCAAGCATCCTGCGACAGCCGCGAATATACACATCTCTGAGGAGCGACAGAAATGGAGCAGTGGGCACAAAAATGTGCAAATCAAGAAAACAACTTGGACACCACAAGGGTCGTGAACATCCGGCACTCTACGCTGTAACCGACCTGCTGCGGGCCAAAAAGTCGATCGCAAGCGGCGCGTTCTCTGCTAGGGCCGTCTTGCGGCGACTCCACCACAAAATCATCATTGAACCCGACAATGCAAGCTCGCAGCCTAGGTGCTATACGTCATCGTTGCTCGGCAGCTGGATGCGCAAGGGTCCTCCTGGCGCTTGCCGCATGGCCCGGGCGTGCTTCGCAGCCCCGTGCCCCCGATGCTTAAAACATGTTTCGGTTTTCGAATTCATTTCTGAATTCAGCACGCGGCCAAAACGAACTACAAAAACCAGCAGAGCATCGATCGGCTGGCCCGGCACGTTGGCCGACGCAGCCAGCAGGATGAGAACGGCGTCGTCGACAAATGTGGCATCGACCGCATCCTGTGCGGGCGCGCCGTCTGCAGGCCTGGGGGAGGCCCACACAAGCTCGTTATAAAAGACACGCGCCGTACTTATAGCCCTGCATGCCTCCAATTCGCACCGTGATGGCAATGTCCAAGTCGCCCGCGCTAAACCACAACTGCGCGTGCATATTTTTCAGAAGATTTCAGAAGGCGACCAACTTTTGGCGAAACCCCCCACCTCTCGAGGAGCGGGCCGCACGCGGGCACGAACGCGGCAATCCACTGCGCCTGGTCGCGGCCCAGGCCGAGGCGCATTAGACGGGCCTCCCCGTCGGACGCGCTTGCCAGCCAGCCCACGGTGACCTTGCGGATGACGCGAACAACGTATGTCACGATATCTAGAACCATGATGGACATGCACAAGGAAGTCTGCGTGGCATATGCCAAGATCTCGACGACCAAATGCAACGCGAAGTCGTTGCTTCGGACGCCCACGGCCACACGTTAAGCATCTGGCTGGTGATCCGCACACTGGCGACAAACATGCTGCGAGACTCCATGTTGCTTCAAACCTTTGCCGTGGTGACCTTCTAAGATTATGCCCTGGTAGTCGTCGCAGTTGGCGGGGTGACCCTTCAGTTTGAAGATCTCCTGGAGCCCGCCGCCTGTCCACGACGCCGGCCGAACCTCGGACTGCAGAACGCCCCTGCAAAGCGATGTCGATGTCGCACTCGGGGCCGCAACGGCAGCGGTCGCGTGCCACAGCTCCGCGGGCAGACCATCGCGGCCGACGCCTTTGCTGGAACCAAGCTGGCGCCACGCTGCGCCAGTGTCGGCCGCGCTAGAGCCGCCGCGTCTGTCGCTCCTCCTTGCTGGCGGCGAGATAACCATCCTTGCTGGAACCGTGGACTTGCCGCAGAAGGATCGCACAATGCTGGAGGCGCCTATCCGTCCCCGCGCGCGAGCGCAGCGCCGCGCCTCGGCTGCGCGCCACCCCAAGAAACCGAGCTGTGCGCCCAGCCACGCGAGATGGCCCGCCGCTTTTCCAGCTCCAGCATCTCCGACGGGCGCGCGGCTGGACGTCGACGGCCCCCCCCCGAGATGGAAACGGCACTGGCGCATGCTTTTCCAAGCGCGCCACGGCTGAGCGAGCCGCCCGCAGGAGAGCGGCACAACTCGAGCGCTTCGATCGCCTCCCAAGTCGGGCCACGAGTCCACGTCTTCCGAGGCCAATTGTGCGCGCGGCCCAGGCCGCGCCGGGCTGCCCGCTGCGCTGCTTCGACAAAATGCCGAACTTTCTGCGCGGCAGCATGCGCCGGGGGACAGCGCCGGCGAAGCTGCCCGAAGACGGGCGCGACGCAACCACCGTTAGCTAGCTTCCGCTTGTTCATGTGGAGACGCGTGAATGTGGCAGCCCCGCTCTGCAGCTTGTCCGCGGCGTAGGCGGCAACGACGCAACAGTGGTCTTCGCTAGAGATAGGGGAAAGAGCGATGTCTAAGGGTACGCAGGCGCAGACTTCACTTAGAGGCCGCACGATATCGGCGCATGCGCAGTCGTTGCAAGCCGCGGCCGGACCTCCAAGCGCACCCGCGCGGAGGGAAGCCATTGTCGGCGCGAAACACAATGGTCCAGGAAGGCGAACATCGCCACCCTGTCATTGTTCTCAACGCCGGCGTCGTGGGCGCCGATATGCGGGAGTGACTCCTGAGCGAGAACATCGGCGTCCAACGGTGCGAACCGGGCCCAGCAACGCCCGCGGGCGAGCAGATCCACCTGCTGGATCAGCAGGTCCCAGAAGCCGTCGCGCCCCGCAACAGGACGGGGATTGCGGGGCGCTTGTCTGGCAAGGATTCGACCAGAGCGAGGGTGAGATGCAACCAGCCAGCATGATCAATGGGGACCCGACATCGCGAGCCCGGCGCTTGAACTTGGCCCCCTGGCGGAGCCAGATTTCGCGCCCTTAATCACCGTCAGCGTCGGCAGCGCCGATCCAACAAGTATACTGGGCTCCGCAGGCAATGCCACTGCGACAAGCTCGGCCCCCTCGAATGCCAACGACATCGACGCCAGCGCTCGCAACCTGCCCCGGGAGCACCGAAACCTTGCCCAGGAGCGAAACGCCGGCCACGCGACCCGCGACAGCATCGGCTTCCCGAGGCCCCAGCGCCCGGATGTCGGCCGCTGCGACGATCGAGGCGGGGTCTCAGTGCGTCCACGCGCTGAGCCGGGCCAGGGCCTGCGCTCGCATCAGCCACTTGGCTCCCTGCAGTTGCGCCCGGCGTCGTCGAGGAAGGACTCGCCGCGCCAGGGCGACAGGGGGTCGGTCCACCCCGCCAAGAATAGGCCAGCAGGAGCGGAACCAAGGACGCAACTGCTCGAGAGCGCAGCCGCAGCGTCGCGATCACACGGCCCTCCAGGTTTGCATCCACATTCCGGCCCCGAGTCGGGCGCGCACGCGGATGCGCGCGACTCAGCAAGCACGAGGGCTACTCGCGCAGCCCCCCTTGCCGAACCGCCGGCGCTTCGCCGAATTTGCCCGCGACCTTCTCGGCCCCGACCCGGAAGCGTCTGGTGAGAGCTTTGGCGCGAGGCGGCTGCTTGTCGCAGGCCCTCAAGAGCGCGGTCGAATCCGCGGGGCCGAAGGGCTGCTGGTCCACCCGGCGCGTCGATGGAGCGCCCATCTCGGCGATGGCCGCGCGCTGCGCGCCTGGCGGCTTCGGCCGATGCGGCAGCGAAGCCGTCGACCAGCTGCTCGCAGCGATGGGTCGCCGACTCGACGCGCGCAGGATCCGCGAAGGGGCCCTGCTTGAGCCTGTGGGCCAGGCCGCGCAGCAGCCGCTGAAAGTGCTGCAGGGGGGCCTCGGCCTCGACGCTCGGGGCGGCGCCGAAGCTGGCCCCCAGCTCGCGCGCCTCGGCGATGCGCTGCGCGACCCCCGCGTCGGCCACGGCTCTGAATGCCGCGGCGGCATCGATAGCGGCCGGCGCGCCCTGCTGCTGGCTCCGGGCGCGCTGCAGGGTCGCCCTGGCCTGGTCGAGGCGAGCGCCGACGGGCTTGCCCGCCATCAACTCGCCCTTCGTGGCCGTGATGCGAGCCTTGAGGGGGCCCTGAATTCGCCCTCGGACTCGGGGATCGTCGCCAAGGTGGCCTTGAGCTGCTCGATGACTCCACGCAGTTCCTCGACGTCGCTCGGCGCCAGCGCAGTCGTCGCAGGCAAAGGAGGCTTGGCCACCTCCTTCTCGGCCTCGGCCAGCTCGTTGGCGACGGCCGCGGACTGGCCCCGCGTGGACTGCCCAGCCGAAGGGGGGGCCGTCGTCGTCTTAACCACTCCAGGCCCGATATAATCTCTTCCCTGGCCCTGCCCAACATCTGGAGGTGCCGCATCCGCGCATCTGCGGTGCATGTCGCACGCGCCGCAGGCGCTCTTTGTCGCGCGCGAGGCCCCGCACCCCTTGCACGTCCACTGCCTGGCTCGGGGCGGAGCAATGCCGGGAGCCTGGCCGATCCAATGCTGGCGGCTGTTGGGGTCCTTCTTCCACTCCGCTGAATGCCACGGGGACCGCGATGAGCAGGCATGCGCCTCATTGACGGGAGGGTCGGCAGGCCACGCCGCGCCCTGGCCACCGCCAGCGCGCGCCGGGCTACTCCGCGGAGGCACGGTCGCTGAGCAGGCACCCGTGGGGGCGAAATCACGAAGCCACGTGCCGGCGCGGCTGGGCTGGGGCGCAGACTTACAATCAACTGGGGAACAACGCAACGCGTTGCTGTGAGAGGCAGAACTGATGCGAAACAACAATAAGAGCTTCACAACACCCTCCGCGTCCTACTCCTCCTCCTCCACATCCTCCTCCTCTCTTCCTACTCCTCCGCCCTCCTCCACCCGATCTTCCTGTTCATACTGCTCATTATCATCATCGCCATCATCATCATCATCAACATCATCCTTCCCCCTCTCCCTCGTGACAATTTCTCTGCGCTCCTCCCCCACCCCGCGCGGCGCTCGCCCTCCTCCCATTGTTGCTCCGTCTCCTCCTTGCCCCCCCCTCCCCCCCATCCTCATCCCCCGATCCACGCGGCGCGCGGGCGGTGAAAACGCCGAACCACTTGGTCAGGGTGGCACATTAGGCCAGCCCGTCCTCCTCCTCATACCCCCCCTCCTCCTTCCCCTCCTTCTCCCCCTCATCCTTTTCACCTTATGTTATGATTTGTTGCGGTTTATTTGATCTGTTATGACAAGTGATACATGGTATGCTATGATGTTATTGTAAAATGGATTATGATATGCTGTGGTATGGCAAGGATGATATGGTGTGGTACGCTGTGGTCTGATATGACACTGCGCGCTGTGATTTACTATGATATGACATTGTGCGCCATGATACGGCATCGCGTACATATGGCGTGCAACGGTGCGCTATGGCATGATACGTTATGCTATGGTACAGGATCTGCTATGATATGGCATGCACTGCTACGGCCCGCCGAGAAGAGAGCAAAGCAATGAGGCGCATGTTCCCCCTCGTCGGCGCCGCCGCCGCTTCAAGTCGAATGGAAGCGAATGCGCTCTAATGTAACTGCGACTTCTTGAATCTTGGAAGCCACGCGCAAATGGATGATACCTGTACAGGGGCCGTTTCTTTTTCTGCTGACTGGGGCGACGCGCGCGCTCAGAGGGCTGGCCCGTCACCCTGAGGATGCCCCCCGCCTCGCTCACCCACCTCCTAGCCCACCCCATCTCCCCGATATCCCCAGGACGACGTGCCCAGACCTCTGCGCGCGAGCGTCGGCCCCGTCGCTGGACAGGAACGGGCGACAACCTCAAAGCGGGAACTGCGTCGTCATCCATCACGACAACCACCCCTTTTGCAAGTGCATCCCGAACGCCCTTGCTCGCGCGTTTCAAACGCCCCCTAGCAATTTCAAGCTCCTTGTAGATCTGCTTCTGTCTCCTCTCCCGCGGCGCGTCGTCCCGCGCGCCCCTGCCCTCGAACAGACCGGCCATCGTGACGGCGCGGCCCGTCGCGGCCGCGTAGATCGATCGGGAAAGATAAATGACGGGACTCGGCGTGACAGAAGGCTGAGGACGGGGCTAGGTCGCATTGGTCGCAGCGGCAATGACGACGACGACGACGACGACGACGATGGCGACAGCATCAGCCACTACCGCTCGCCGCTCGCCGAAGTGGCTGCACTCCCCGATGATAATCTGGACGCCTCACCCTTTGGGCGGGCCTATGCCAGGCCATTCCACGGCTGGACCCGCCGCCAAAAACTGGCCAGAACGCGCGCGCGGCGACGACGAAGGCAGGGGAGAAGATTGGGCGGGCCCGAAAGAGGATGACGAGGATATGATGATATGAACTATGATGGGTTCCTGAGTTATGGTGCAACGCGCTGCAATGCAGTATGATGCGCGGCGCGTTGCGCCGCGCCCGCTGCGTCGCGGGGCAGCGCGTTGCCGACCCCTTCAACCGTGTCGACCAAGCCCCGCATCCGAGGCGCAGCGGGCCGAGCCGAGAGAACAACAATGCATGGTGTCGGCACCCATCCATTCGCCCTGCCCTGGCCCCCGATGCGAGCCCCCGCCGCCCATGCACGCGCTGGGCGGTCGCTCGAGCGACGCCGTTGAGAAGAGCCCCTCCGCCTTCCGTAGCGAAGGAGGTGCTTGCCCGCTTTCGCCAGCGACGGGCCCGGCGAGGAGCCGCCCCCGCCGCCAGCGGCAGCGTCGACGCCCGCGCCCCCGGCCTGCTTAGAAGCTGCGGATGCCAAGGCGGCCCTGTAGGCAGCGACGCCGAGACGGGGCGTAGACTTACTGGCAGCAGAGGCGCCCCGCCTCCCCACGTCAACTTCGCCGTCCAACGCAGGGCGCGCCGGCGTAGATTCAGCGGCAATCGGCGCCTCTCTCGCGCCCTTCGCTGGCTTAAGAACGGGCGCCTAGAACGACGAGGACGATGGTGACGATGCCAATGCGAACGACGGGCCGCAGGTTGGGTAGGTAGGGCAGCTCATCCTCATCACCCCATCCTCATCCCCTCGTTCTCCTCATCATCCCCCATCCTCCTCATCGCCCCCCTCCTCGCCCCCTGCCTCGCCCCCCTCCCCGCCCCGCCCCTCCCCCCCTCAGCCCGCGCACCTTGAGAGACTGATTCGCGACGAACTGGGCAATTCCACCGCCGGGCTTCTGCGCCTGCTGCTGCGCGGACACGTTCAGCTGCAAGTCGTGCCAGCGGGCCTCCATAGTGGGGCCCCTCTCGACGTGCCGTGACCATGGAGGCTGGGACTGCGATCTCCGCGAAGAGCGACGAACTCCCAATCGAGTAAAACTGGACGCCATAGACCCGGCCGAGCTTGATGTCGTCCTTGGGCGGGTTGGTGGCGACCGCGCCAGCGAAAGGCAAGCGCAAGTCCGCGTTCGTCAGGTCGATTTTCAGCAACGGGTCCTTGGCACGAAAGTCAATGTTGATGGCATCCCACTGCTTGTTGAAGCTCTTGTAGTAGTTTCACACCTGCTTGTCGGCCTCGGCCTCGACCACCTTGGCGGGGGCAGGTCGACCTCGGCGTTCCCCATCTTGAAGCGATAGAGGTTCTGAAGGGTGACGGGATCAGTCACGAGCATATGGACCTCCCTGGCCTCCGCCTGACGCATGCCATCAGACGCACCCTTGGAACCCTCCGACTGGGCGGGCTGGAGCACGGAAAGCGCGGTGCACCCGTTGCCGCCGTCACCGCCCTTCTTCTCAAGTTTCACCGCTTCCGCCTCGAAGTCGCGCGCATGCTTGCCTTCGGAGACCCGTGCTGCGCCCGCGCCGCCAGCGTCAGAGGTCGCCTTGGACTCCGTAGCGGTCGCTGGGCTCCATTTCTTGATGTTATACAGCGCGCGCGCGTCCTTGCGCAACTCCTCCAAAAATGAAGACCACCTCTCTACCTGCGTCTCCTGGCCCAGCAACTGGACGTCGCGCGATCCGACGCGGTCGATGGCATCCGAGAGGTCGGAGGTAAGCTGACCAGACATATTCGACACCTCGTTTGCCTCCACGGAGTCCAAAGTAACAGTAGGCTTCCCGATCGCGAAAGCATTTGCTTGCATGAGCAACCTGGCCCGACATGAGCCGAAGCGCAAGACCTCTTCCGTGCCCTTCCAAAACATGGCCACGCTGCAAGGCTCCCCGCCGAGCATCACGACCTCCGTCGCGATATCGGCCCACTCGGAGGGGAACGCCTGCTCCGCGATGGAGACGCAGAAGCCCACGACATCCCTGATGGCCACCTTGCCGGCGAGCGCGCTGTCAGTCATGATCTTGAAGAGGGAGCCCTGCGTGGCAGGGTGCTGGGCCGACCCGCCTGACTCCAACTGAGTTGCGAAAGCCTTGAGGGCGATGAACTGCGAGTCGTCGTCGATGAAGCTCGCCATCTTCGCGGATATAATGGCGCGAACGCTGTCGACGGAGATCCCGGCGACGCTCTCTCTCAGACGATTGCGCCGCCCTTCGAGCACGCATCCTGGTGATCAGCCAACATCTGCTTCAATGTCTGGCACAGCGAAGTGAACCCAGTGAAGTTCTTACCACGCGCGGAAACGGAGCCCCCCCGCGCGAACTCGAAGCAAACCGATTAATAAAACGCAGCCGTGCTGGACGACCCAGGCTCGCGCGGCATCTCGGAAGTAACAGAAGAGGCCGACAAGTAGCCGATCGCGTCGATGGTGGTCTTGCCCGCGGGGTGACCTTGGGCCATCGTTCCCCTTCTCTGTTGCGTTCGCCCGTGCTCTCTCGGGAAGAGCACGGGCCAATGGAAACGATGGGGGGCCTTCAGCCTGTCTGGAGGAGAAGGAGGAGCAAGGCGAAGACAATGGCCCGTCGGAGCCCCGCCCCCCCCCCCCCCCTTCCTCTGGAGAGACCGAAGGCCAGCGCGCCGAGCAGACGCAATTATTTCTGAGAGCCGCTGACCGAACTCCAGCTTGCACTGCTTGCCCGAACCCAGGGTGGAAGCGTGGTCGGCCATCGACGCGAACCTCCTGCGCATCGTCTTCAGCCCCTCGCCCTTCTGCTCCGTGTCCTTACCCTCCTTGGGGCACTCCTCATGCTTGTCCTTGCCGTCGCCCTGGGCGCCCTCCTCGGATGGCACAGCGCGGCCCAGCACCTTCGCGCCGCTGATGGGGTAGGTCAGATGGGGTTCTTCGGGGAAAATGCCCACGGGGCGTCGGCGTCGTCGTCGTCGCTGGCCAACGGAGCCATGAACTTCATAGCCTCGAAAACTATGTTCGCGACGATCTTAGCTGGCACGTCGTTCAGCCGATCGAGAGGGTGGAGAATGCCAACGCTCGGTTGTTCTGTTTTGCTGATCGCGCCGTGGGCTGGCAAGATCACCAAAACAACCCGAACGTTTTGCACCCTCGTCAACGGCGCCCGGGAACCCGTTTAGGGCCGCGGCCCACTTGCGCCTCCGAGGAGTACCCCAAAGAGCCCGGGCGGGCTATCGGAGGTCCCCAAGAGCCCAAACATGACACCGAGGAGGCCCAGGAGGTTCCCAAAGGATCGGCCCGATATGAAAACGCAAACAGTAAACGTGGCCCCATGAGACCCGAGAGGGGGCCCCCACCCACCCGCGCAGATGTCCAAGGAGGTCCCCAACAGCCCCACGAGCTCCAAGAGCTCCAAAGGCCCCCCGTCCCCACCCCGCAACCCAAGAGGCACTGGGAGACCCCCGAGGGGGCCACCCTGTCTGATGTCCCGGGAGGCCCCTAAGAGCCCCAAGACTAGCTGGAGCATGTTTCCGCGCTATCACGAAAATATGTTGGGGCCCTCCTGGAGCTCCAAGAGCTCCGAGAGCCCCCCCAGAAGACCCCGATATCTGGCCTGTTGACGATGGTATTCGCCATGTCGTGCATGTTGCCGATGACGGCGTGGGTCTGGAAGTCCTTGTTCAGGTAGTCGCAGTACTCGCCCATGGGGTAGCTCACCTGGTCTTTACGCGGAGCATGGTCAGCTTGTTACCCAAGCGGCCAGCCTGGAGAAACTTGTTGTTCTGGTTATGGAAGTGCACTGCCTTCGGCTTGTCCTTCGGGAAGTTCCACATCTTCGTCAAGTCGCCGTCCTCCTCCTGGTCGCCGCTGCGCACGACCATCCCAGAGTCGTGGGCGCGAGCGGCCCAGTCCGCTGGAAGCTCCAGGGCGTCGTGCACGACCTCGCCAAACGTGATAGCACTGTCGCCGTGGAACTTGCCGCGGTAAGTCTTCATCCACTCCTCGCGTTTGGGGTCGATGTCGGCGTCGAACAAGATCACGTTGCGAAACCCGTTCTCCATGGCATAGATCACGAACGTGTTGTCCTTGTGCTTGATGGCCATGGGTTAGAACGCGTCGCAGACGCGGGTGCCCCACGCGAGCGCCCAGAAGATGGGAAACTCAGGCGCTCGCGCCTGAACAGCTGCGGAACGGAACGACGACGTCGACGGCATCATGCAGTAAAGGCGAACATCGCCGACCCCATCGGGCCACGAGGCGGGTGAACGCTTCGCCCCCTTTACCCTACTGGGCCCCGCTGGAACCCGAACGGGCCGTCCCATATTTGCATGATGCCACTGTGGAAACCACTAAACCCTCAAGAGGGATCTTATGGCAGTCGCTTGATTTACTGTTGTGAAAAATCGTGGCATTGAGAAATATGTATTGTTGTTGTAGGAAAACCAAGCAAATCACTACACAAAACGATCTACACGAGATAGAAATTCTTGAAACTCTTGAAGTTTACTACCACGGAAGAGCTCAGTTTCGCTACCACGCCCTATGGGGCAACCAACATGGAGTGAATCTCTTGGGGCGACCTCACAACGCACTTTTGCCTCGCGCCCACGAGGCTCATGTTGATTCCCAGCAATCAACTCAAGGGCCATTTCCTCGTGGCAAGCCTTGAGCCTGAATGGATACGGATATACTGGATCTAAATATGTGCATGTGCACAGTTGTTGTTGGCAAATGTGGCACTAGGCGCGACAAGCTGAGAGATGGATTCGAAATGCTCGACGACTCTTCCATCGGCACGCCAGGCAGGCCCAGCGGCCAGTGCGCGTGACAGGCCCTGGCGCTGAGCTTCTCGACGCTGCACCTTGTCATGTTCGTCGAGCTCGGCCACCTTCGTCTGAGGCAGCGGGCGGTAGCGGTCAGGAGAGACACGTCTAACTTCGCTGTAAGTATCGGGCGCCATGGCGAATTCGGAAACGCTGGTCGCGCGCCTTCGCTGCCGCGAAGCACGCGTCGCACTGGTGGCAGAAAAAAAAAGCGGGCGTCCCCACCTACCGGCGAGATGCGACACATGCTCCCGCGGTAGCAGCAACAGCCGCTAAAATGGACCATGTTCACCGCGTTGGCCCAGCGACCAGGTGATCCGCTAAATCCACTCTCGCGCTGCGCCCTCCTGCGTGCGGGGCGCGCTGCAGAAGGCGACGGGCTGGCGCAGCCTGGTCATGTCAGTAAGCAACGGACAGACCCACGGGAGGCGCGCGCCGCCAAGCCGCGCGGCCAGCATGGCCAGCGCTCTTGACCGCCTGACTGCGGGAATGGTTGGCGCCCGGGGCCGCGGCGCCCTGGGCGCCCAACGCGCCGCAAGAAGCATCGCCAACGCCCTGGGCGCCCTGGGCGCCCAACGCGCCTCGTAAGAACTGAGCGCCAGAAGCGCCACTCCTTGGCGGGGCACACCTACGGCAAGACCGCCGTCCAAGCACCCTGCGCTGCTGGAGCTGGGCGGTCGCCCCGTAGCCCCGTAGGTGGGGAAGCACTCGGACTTGCCCGGTTCCCAATGGACGTGCGAAGTGCAGCTGGTCGCACGTGCCGCACACGGTGTTCAGCACCACGTCGATAACAGCGTCCGGCTCTTTGGGCAGGCGCGCCCCCGCCACCGTGCCCTTGAGGCGCGCGTTGGGATGTCATCAGGTCTGAAATTCGCCAAATCCCTTAAACCTCAGTGCTCAATCCTGAGGATTTTGCAAGGGGGCCTGGGCCTAAAATTGCCAAATCGGTCAGGGCCCGCCGCGTGGCCCCGGGGGCGCGTCGAGGCTTCTCGCGCGACTTTTCAAGGCCCAATAAGGACCCAAGACGGGCCCAAGGGGCTGGCCCCAAGAGGCCGCCCAGACGACCCAAGAGGGCCCCGAGTCGCCGAATGATCAGTCTAAGACGCCCACGGTGGCCTCAAGCAGGCCAAAGACGTTCCCAAGACGCCCCAAGAGGCCTCCACAAAGAGGCATCCAACGAGGACCTCAAGAGGCAACACATAATGATTTTCCGGAGGTGTTCGAGGGATTTGGGCGTTCTTGCCTTTTCGGCTTCCGACGCTCCGAGACAACCCAAGAGGCCCTCAAAATCGCCACAAGACGGCCCGAGAGGCCTCCAAGACGGCACCAAACGGCTCAAGAGGACCCCAAGACGGCCCGAGAGGCCTCCAAGACAGAAGCCCATAGGACGGCTCCAAGAGGGGGCAACGGGGGGCCCGAACGAAAATTTCGGGCCCTCGGCCCCGAGGGGCCCCCAGGCGGCCCCACGAGGCCCCCGAGATGCCGCCGAGAGGCCTAGGGCTCCGAAGAGACCCCAAGAAGAACCCCAGAGGACTCTGACCCGACCCAGGCACGGTGGCGGGATGGGCCGAAGGTCATATTATATGATGTGTCTACCTGTTTGCATATGTATATATATACATATATATGCCTTAGCAGCTCTAAACCGTGGCCAAGATGGAAGCACAAAGATCGGCAGACAGACGATCCCTTTTTCATCGTTTCTGTTGCGGAAACTCGCCGCCGGCGCTTAAAGGCAAGTGCGCCGTGGGCCCAGCAGAACGAGGCCGACTGCTGATCGGCAAGCCTCGAGGGAACCAAGGGGGCACGACTCTTCCTGGAAGGGTGGGCTGGGAACACAAGCTCTCGAGCTTAAATGGATACGGAAAGGTTTGAACGTCGTTTGAAGCCCCGAGCCCTTCAACGATTAAACCTGCGGCCGCTCTCTGACGCTGCATTGCATTTCACAGTGAAACAGTATACATGTCTTAGCAGCTCTAAACCGTGGCCAAGATGGAAGCACAAAGACCGGCAGACAGACGATCCTTTTTTCATCGTTTCTGTAGCGGAAACTCGCCGCCGGTGCTTACGGGCAAGTGCGCCGTAGGCCCAACAGAACGAGGCCGACTGCTGATCGGCAAGCCTCGAGGGGCCCAGGGGGGGCACGACTCTTCCGCACTTGTCCAAAATTTGGCATCTCAGGGTGGGTGGGCAGGGTATTGCCCCACGGGCGGCCACAAAACTCATCCTAACCACACGCAAGAAGATTTGTGAATGTCTAAAGCAGCACGAGCATTCGAAAAAGCGCGGGCCAAATGGGAGCACAGCTTAACGGGATATTTCTCTGCCTTCTTTGTGAGCCATCCTCGCGGACAGTCGAAGCCAGACAAAGTAAGATGAGGTAGACCAGTACGGCAGCATTTTCTTCCCGTGCAGACTCTATGGATATCGGTCAGATCGATGCGGCAGCCCAAGAAACGCGTGGGCTTCATCCATCTCTCGCCAAACATGCAGTAGCAGGTGTCGATGTAGGAGGCCGACTTCCACGATTTTGCTTTGAGGAGCCGAGGGAGCAGCCAGATTCTTGATGAGGATGGATTTTCCAAGGTGACTGGACGTTGCTGGTGCTTGAGCTGCTCCATGATGCTGATGCTCAGCCGGGCCAGCTCGTTCCCGACTCGAACGGCCTCCAGATCGGCGGGATGACGCAGCTCAGGAAGGCCGAGCAAGTGCTCGTCGCTGCGCAGCCGCGATGGGGGGCCAGGCCGCGGCCGCTCTGGGTCACGGATCGGCCCGCGGTCGCGAGCGCGACTCCAGGTGCTGCACGGCGTCCCCAGGTGCGCGCCCCAGATGCGCCTGGCGGCGATCCAGCCGCGGATGAGCCGCTGGTTGCTCCTGAGCGTCAGGTCCCAGCTCGGGCCCCGCAGCACGTCCCACTCCAGAACCAGGTAGCCAGCTTCCTGAGCTCGGCGGCGAGCCGGCCACAGCCACTGAAGATCTCTGAAAAGACCTGCGGTTGCTGTCGCGACCGCGGTGGGCGGAAAGGAGGCGCTCGAAGGCCGCCCGATGAGTGACCTCAGGCGGGCCGGCGCCCCCATCGCCCGCGCCAGCGCGTGCCGTGGGAGGCGATGGAGCTGTTCCGACACCCGGCCCTCCTTGCGGCACCGCTGCACGGCGGCGTCGCGCATCCAGCGCCTGCGCAACTTTATCTCCGCTAGCGTTCGGTACCCGATCTCCTGGTCGAAGGACGGGCCGCTGTGCCTCAGCATGTACAGCTCGGGCTTCAGCGCCTCGAGTCCGCACCTCTGCCCGGCCTGTCGGAACCTCTGGATGAAATCGGCCTGGCTGAAGGTGAACGCGCGCTGCCCTGGAAGCGTGCTTAGCCTCACCCACGCCAGCGCGGGGTCGAGGAGCAGCTCGAAGTCCGGCGCGTCCACGACCACGGACTCGTCGAACTAGCGCGTCTTGCTCGCGACCGTGAACTCGAAGGGCTGGAGCACCAGGGACCAGTTGCCGTACCGGCCCCCCCCGAGGGGAGGCACCATCATCTCCTGTGTCTCGCTGGGCCTGAAGTAGCAATGAAGGCTCAGCACCACCAGCGCAGTCGTTGCCCAGTACCCGTCCGGCACCAGCTGCTCGGCGAGCAGTGCCACCGCTTCCCAAGGCAGGGGCAGGCGGGTGCGCCCGGGCGCGAGCCGGCGCCGCCCGCGGAGAGTCTGCCCTGCCCGCGGGAGGCGGCGGTTCCCCGACTTGCCGAAGTCGGGGAGGTGGAACTTCGCCACGGCCATCAGGCGTGACCTGACGTGCGCCTGCTCGCCGCTCAGGTACTCCTCGTCCATCCAGAGCGCGAGCCAGTTGTCGAGGAGGTCCTCGGACGGCATCCCCTGGGCTTGGCGCTCCCGCAGCTGAGTCGCCTCGGGTACGCCTGACAGACGGCGCCACTCGAGAAAGCGGCTCCAGGCCAGCTCGTACTTGGCGAGGGTCAGCGGCGTCACCGACCTCTGCTGCAGCCGGGTCCGGCCCGCCAGGGGCGCTGCCCGAGTGGCCTCCAGCCGCTGCCGCCGCTCGGCGCGCACTCGACGAGCGTCGAACTGGGGCGGTGGCCGCGCCGACATTGGCAGGGCGGCCCGCGGCGCGCGGGCCGTGGCCGTCGCCGCTTGGCCGCCCTCGCCGAGCGCGTGCCCTGGGCGCCGCCGTCGTCGCCTCGCGGCAAGACCGGCGCCGGCGGGCTAGTCGGCGTCTAGCTCGCGGAGCTCCTCGACAGCGCTCCGACAATCACGGCGGTGGCAGCCCTCGGCTCCGTCCCGAGCCGGCCAGCGGCACCCCTCGGCAGCGCCGGCGCCGCAGACGAAGGGGGGGCGCGCGCCGATGGGCACGCGCCGCCTCGAAGGAGCATCAGCAGGATTGCGCTCCGACGGCAGTCGACGCAGCGTCGGCGCGAGCGCGCCGGCCAGACACCACGCCGCCCATTGTCGGGCGACCCGCATCAGCCCTCGCGAGGACGAGCGCCCCTTGGTTAGAGCCAAGACCGACGAGAGGCTGTCTGACAAGAAGAGCACCCGCTTCCCGAACATCCGGCTGTCTCTCAGGGCGTGACGAACGGCGTGCGCGAGGGCCCGACCTTCGAGAACCACGATGTGCTCGGACCGGCCCCAGCCCCCGCTCGAGACGACCTGCCGCTCCCCGTCGAGCACCGCCGCCGGCGCGTCCTGGACCGGGCTGAGCCTGCAGGGGCCCGCGGGCGGTTCCTCGCCCACGCAGCCCCTCGGCCGCGCGTGCCCCTCGGGCCCTGGCGGGCCGCGGAACCTCCAGCAATCGTTCTCCCGGTCCAGAGCCCGCGCCCAGTCGATGTCCACCTCCCGCTGCACGACCCCGCGCCCCTGCTCACTCGCGTCGGTAGCGTGCACCCTTGTCTCCCGCTCGGCCCGCAGATTGGCCCGCAAGAGGGGCAATAAACCTACAGCCCAGCGAAGCTCCCGGCGAACTCCGTCCGACAGCGGTCGAGTAACTTCTCTGTACTTAGTGCCGAAACGATACGCTGCATCGAAGATGGACAAAAAGGCCTTCGAGCGAGCCCCGCAAAAGCGAAATGACCTACGATCCTACTGATCTGTCTACCTGTGGTCACTCCTCTATCGAGCAGGGCCAACGACGCCAGAGCCTACGGGCCCGCGGCCGCAGCACGCCCCGAGAGCCCTCGAATTCCCAGCCAGGACTCTCGCAAGTCAAGGAGGCCTCCAGGGGCTCATGAAGAGGCAGGCCCGCCCCGGACAGCGACTCCGTCGCGCACGCGAGGAGCTCGTTGGCCCGCTCGGCGGAGGTGGCGAAGCCTAAAAAAATATCAACATATTCGGCGTGCACCCCGAGGCTTAGCGGAGGAGGGGCCCGTCCGTCGACGAGGCGATCGTTATCACCAAGCCCTGCTCGCTCGCTCAGAACAGTCTCGTGCGCACGTTGGCAAAAAGCTAAAGCGTGCGACCAGCCCATGGGAAGGACAGCGAATCTGGGCCTCACCCAATCACGCGGCCCCAAGGTCTGACCCTGGAGTTCGGAGATCCCCAGGTCTCCAGCACGGACGCGAGGGAGGGAGAAAAAAGGACGGAGGGCAGAGGGGGGACCCATGCGATAGAACGCGCCACAGATATCTACGCCTGACATCCACACATCCTGCCCCCCAGGAATCTCGATTGAAGACAGGCTGGCGCCAGAAGCGAGATCCACGTGCTCGGGATCCTCGAAGTGGAAATTGCTTCCACGACATTCCACTGCAAGTCTCTGTGAGCCATTCTTTTTCCACACCGTGAACAAGCCTACTTCCTCGCGCGCTTCGACCGACTCGGGAACCAGGTCGAGCACCCCTGCCTCCAGCAGCCTCCGTGTGAACTCCGCGCGGCGGGCCGGCTCTCGGAGGCAGGGGTCGAGGTAAGGCTTGGAGAACTGAGCTCCAGCCTTCCGCTCCGCAGCAAGCCGGCTTGGCAAAACCTTGCTCTCGAGGAAAACCCTGACATAATTGGGGCCATCCCGTCTACAGGCTCCTCCAGAGGGCGCGCGACGGCGCCCGCCTTTGGAAGCGAGACGAAGTCGAATGTCAAAAGGGCCAGCGTCTGAGGCTCTTCAGCCCCATAAGCTGGACTGACCTGCAGCTCCCGCAGGGCCGCGTCGGCCGTGAGTTCAGGCGGTGGGCCGCCTAGCTCCGCGCAGCAGCTGGTGAGGTGCGCGAGCGCCAGCTCCTGGATGTGGCAGGGCGTTGCCAGCGGCTGGCGGCGAAGCTGATCTTCGCCAGCGTCCATCTGGTTCAGTGTCTGAATCAGGTCTCGAAGCAGGCCCGCCTGGCGCGCCCGCCCAGCAGCGCGACTCCGCCCGCGACGCCCGCCTGAGCGTCCAGCAGCAGCCGAGCACCAGGCCGGCAGCGGCAGCGGCAGCAGGGGCCGATTGCGATCCACGCCGGCCACCGCGCCCCCCTCTGGTTCGCCGCGCGGGTGGGGGAGTCCCGGCGGCGCGTAGTGCATCATGACTTCGCGGGAGGAGCCTTCTTGGCTAAGGCGGCCTGCTCCTCCCGCAGCTTCCTCGCGTTCTTCTTGATGCCCGCAATCTTTTCAAGCTCTTTCGACACCTGCTCCAGCAGCTCGGGACGCACCATGCTGGCGGCGCGGCCTCCGCCCAAGAAGGCCTGCACCTCGTCCAGCGGCATCTTGGCGTTGGCCTGCTGCTGCCCCTGCCGGCGCTCGTCCCAGTAGCACTCCATCAGCTGGAGCTTGCGGTCGGCGTCCTCTATCCCTGCCAAGTTGTACAGGTCCAGGTGGTCGACGGTCCCGAGCATCTCCACAACCTTGCTCAGCGTCTCGTGCTCCGACACGCCGAAGTCGCTGTTCTGGAGCCGGCGGCGCGTCCTCCACATCTCCGAGTGCAAGATCGGCCCGCCATCGCGGTGCTGGTATGCCGCACACCACTTCACCGATCTCGGGGCCTTCACGCCGAAGTCCAGGATGTCCTCCTCGCGGCAGTCCGAGATGACGGACGTCCAGGCCCGCTCGCGCCCGACCGCGGTGTGCATCACCGGCAGCGCGCGCGCGTCCGAGCCCCTAAACTCACGCTTGAGGTGGTCTACCTCAGTGTCCGCCACGAGCGCCATGAAGACCGAATGCCACTGGGGAGCAGAGCCACCTGGCGCCGGCCTGCACCGCCGCCGAGGGTGGGACCTCCTGGAACCCCCACGTCCAGCGCCTGCCCGTACGTCACCAGCCCGGCGAGGTCCTCCAGCGCGCGCCAGCTCCAGCCCAAGGGGGCCACCCCGCTGGCCGGGATGACCACCTGCAGCCCATCTGGGATGGCTGGCGCCCGCTCGGGTGGGGCCGAGCCCACGGCCTGGGCCGCGACGGCCACAGGCGGCGCCGGCACCACTGCCGCGGCCGGCCCGGGGGCCGGCGCGACGCCAGGCGCGGGCCCAGCGGCGATGGGCACTGGAGGCAGAGCAGGGCCCGCTCCAGCCCCCTAAAGCGCCGGCCACGCCGCGGCCCCGAGCTCCGCCACCACGCCGGCGACGGCCTCGAACGGCACGAACTCGTTCGCCGGGATCGGGCCTCCGGCGCCCCCAGCAGCCACGTCCGCGGCAGCCCACAGCCGATTGGCCTCCACGCGGGCCGCTCCCCGCATCGCCGCGTACTCCAGGCCGGTGGGCTCGTCCCTGAAACGGTACACCTGGGCGCGCGGCACGGTGGCAGGGGGAGGCCAGCGCTCGCTGCTGAACACGACCCGCGTTACATCGACGCCGAGGGACCCCGTCCTGTAGTTCTCCTCGTGCACGTCCACGTCCGGCGTCCCGCTGAGCACGCGGCCGAGCTCAGTCGCCGAGCGCGCCGCGCGCCGGCATCCCAGCACACGCCGTTGGTGGTACACCGGGGGCCCCGCCACCGTGTACAGCACGAACGCCCACTCCTCCAGAGCCGGGGGCGGGAGCGCAGGCGCCGCCAGCGCGGCCATCCTCAAGCCCCGGCGCCGGCGGCGCCGCTGCCGACCGCCTCGAGCTGCCCCAGCGCCCGACGGCCCAGACGACGAGCGCGACCAGGACGCCCCCGAGGCTGAAGGCTGCCAGAGGGACAACCCAGCCGCCCGAGATGGGCGGCGCGGGCGGCCGCGCGGGGGGCGGCGGAGCTCCCGGGCAGCTGGGGATCCCCGGCAGGGCCAGGCACGACGGGATCGGCGGGCAGACCGGCACCTCTGGGCACCGACTCGACGCCAGCACCTGCGCGAGGCCGACCCAGTGGAGCGTCTCTCGCACCAGAGCCTCGGCCAGCGCCGCTTGCATCCCCCGCCGGGGACCGCCCGTGGTAGCCTCAATTCAGCACAATCTCTCGAGCTTAAATGGATACGGAAAGGTTTGAACGTCGTTTGAAGCCCCGAGCCCTTCAACGATCAAACCTGCGGCCGCTCTCTGACGCAGCATTGCATTTCGCAGTGAAACAGTACATATATATATATATATATATATATATGCATGCATGCACATACATCTAGATCGGTATTTACACATGCCCCGCACGGCATGTCTATTGAAGCATGTGCCCAGCAAAGCGCATTGTTTTGCATGCGTTGCCCTGCAGGGCGCATCTGTTGCATTATAAACTCGCAGAGCGCATCGTTTTGCCTTTTCTCCCCTCGCTAAGCACATGTTTTGCTATTATGGTCCTGTTTACTGCTCCCTGTTTACCGCATTACAATCAGTGCCTGATTTTGCGTGTGTAGGCAGCTCTCTGCGCTCGCCCGTCACGACGCGCCCACCGCTCGCTGCATACGCCTACTCCACAAGCTCGGCAAGGCGTAGTTCCCTGAACTTTTTCACGTCCAAACCTCCCAGTGCGTTGCGCAATCCTCTGCTGCCCTCGGGGGCCGTCCAGTAGGGCTGTCACGAAAGCCACGCCCCACAAGCACGCTTCTAATTCACACGCTGTGATCGTTGCTGTTGTTGCTCCCATCTGAAAGTTCAAACTTGCATTCCGAACCCACTCTGTAACGTTGTCCTCCTCCACGCAATCGCTCCCGTAAAACACCCACCCGCCGCCGCAGCCGTCATCCGTGACGCTGCCGTCAAACCACAAGCGGTAGCACTTATAACTCCGCCGGGGCTCTGCCAGAGGAGAATGATACGCATGCTGCGCCGTGAGTGCGTCTGAATCCGTGTTCCGCTCTCTGCAGATATGCTGGCCAAAACCCTTGCCGCTTGCATGATGGGAAACGCCATGCATCTTAGAGGCGCGCTCAAACAGACCGTGGAGCAAGCGGACACGAGCATCGTAACCTCGATATTGACACTACCACGTGCCGTTCAACAAATTAATGACGAGTCGAGAATCCCCCACAACCTCCAGCCTCGGGATATGGTACCGACCATCCCATTTGACAGGCAGCCGGTGGTCTAGTAGAACGTTGTTTGGGAGGGCTTCGCAGAGCGCATGCTTCCTTCTGCTTTTGCAGCATCGCAGAAAACAGTGTTGTGATATTACGGCCTGGCAACAAAAAAACATCGGGACAACCCTCGGCACTAACATCGGAGCAACAATCAAGACTCGAGACAACCATCGGAGCAACCATTGGGACCACCGTCGGAACAGCCATCGGAGCAACCACCGGGAGGACCCTCGGGACAACCATCGGGACAATCGTCGGATCAACCGTCGGGACAACCCTCGGAACGACCATCGGGAGAAGCATCGAGACAACCACCGGAACAGCCATCGGGACAAACATCGGCAACGCCATCGGAACAACCATCGGGACAACCAGCAGGCCAGCTTGCACTCCACGGCCAGCGCGCGGCGCGACTCGTTTTGGGGACGAGCTCGCGCAAACTTCGCCCTCGAAGGGCCTCGCCCCGCCCGCGCGCACGCACCCGCACGGAACGGAACGAGCTCCCGGCCGGGGCACCCCGCACTCCACTCCTGCCTCGCCCCACAGCCTCCGACGGGAGGCCATACGTAGAGGGAAAAGAACTCTGCACATGCACCGATTCTGGCCAGGCCCATCCTGAGCCCAGGATCGGTGCATACGCCCTCCTACCTTGGCCAGGAAGGCATATGCACCGATCCTGGGTCAAAGATGGGCCTTGCCAGGATCGGTGCATGTGCATAATTCTCTTCGCCCGAATACGGGAGGCCGTGCGGGAGACCATGCGGGAGACCATGCGGGAGAGCACACGGGAGAGCACACGGGAGGCCATGCTGGGGCGACCACGGGCAGCGATCTGCCGATTCCGGACCTGGAAGGCCTCACGCGCGCCTCGAGACATTGTATGATGTCCTTACAGACAAGCCGTTCAGGAAACGTACCAAACACATGCCAATCTCACGCGTGCCGAGCTTCACACATCTGGATGCCCCCCTCCGCGCACGTATTTTACGCGTGGAGAATATGGCGGCCGCTTGTTGGACGTCACTCCTGGGGGGGGACTTATACACCACGTGACACGTGCCACATGCAAGCGTGGCGAACGCAAGTTGAAGACACCCCCCCTGGCGCACTTATTTCTACGTGTGCAAAACCCGCCGCCCCCACGTTGGGTGCCCCCCTTGGCGCCCACACGCGTGAAAATACCTGCCAAATGCGCACGCGCCACCTGCATGTTAGATGCCACCCCCTTTCCGCGCACGTATTAACAAAACTGGCCAGAGGCCGATAAGGAGGTGGGGAGGTGGAGCCAACGACAGGACAACCGTCGGGACAACAGTCTCCGTCCATCGAACAACCGTTATCGGTCTATCGATCTACCGATATCAGTATCTATCTGTCGATCTATCTCACTGACGATCGATCGATCGCACTACCTATCTATCTATCTATCTATCAACCGAGTTCACTGTATACCACTCTACTAGTGTCACTTTCCATACATCGATATAGCTATTTATCTGTCGACCTTACTATCGATCCAACTCTCTGTCAACATGTGGGCCGATATACCTATATATAGACCTATACATTTGTGCCATCGATGAATCAATCTACAATCGGGGTAACCACCGGGACAACCACAGGGACAAACATCGGGAGAACCATCGGAACAAACCTCGGGACAACCATCGGGACATCCATCGGGACAACCATTGAGACACCCATCGAGGTAACCATCAAGACACTCATCGGAACAACCATCGGCACAAACAGCGGGACAAGCTCTATCAGTCTGTATCTCTCTATATCTATACAAATATGTCTATCGATCTGTCGATTTGTCTCTGGCAATCCATTCCAAACCCGTCTTCCTGTCATACAGGTACTCCTTGTATCCGTACAGATATGTATGCATAAACGTATACAGAGGTATCACTATCTACCGATTGCACTGTTTATCTATCAACCAATATCACAATCTATATGCGAGGCGGGGACTTATCCATATCCACCGCCTGGGAACCGACGTCCTGGTGCCCCAGCGGGCGGTGGATATGGACATATTTCGGCCCCTGGGGGCCCGAATATGTCCATATCCACCGCCTGCCGAGGCTCCGAAAACTGACCCTCCAGGCGGTGGTCATGCATACATTCCCGCCTCGGACTACAAATCTAGTTACACCGAAATTACTGTCTATCGATGGACATCACTATATATATACTGGTAACTCAATCACTTTCTGTGCCGACCTTTCTATCTAGCGGCCGTACTATGTATCTACCAATCTCACCTTCAATCAATCAATCAATCAGCCATCAGGACAACCGTCGGGCCAACATCGGGCCAACATCGGGGACAACCATCGGGACAACCACGGGGCAACCATCGGGACAACGACGGGACAACCACGGGGCAACCAAGGGACAACCGCGGCACAACCCAGGCCCAACATCCGCCCAGCAATTGCGAGATCACTCTTCTCGCCCGTGAACACAGCTTCGCCTCGCAGGCACGCGCGGCACTACCAAACCGGTTCTCCCTCGGGGGATCTCCGTATCACTCATATATCACTACCTCAGATTCTGACGTAAGAAAACTCCGACGCCCCCATGTTGGACACCCCCCGTTTTGGCACACATGCATACATGCAAACACGTAAAGACACGCGCCAAGTGCGCACGCGCCGCACGCATCTTGGACGACGCTCTCCGCGCAAGTATTTCTGACGTGCGACGAGTCCGACACATCTAGCGCTTGAAAACACGTGCCAAATAAGAACGCGCCGCACCCACAGTGGATGCCGACTATTGTACGCGTGAAAACACAAGACAAATGTGCACGCTCGCACGCACACCTTTCTGCCGGCACTGGGGTCTCAAACCGCTCCTTGGAAGCCAAAGCCAGAGAAAACCACTGGCCGAACGGCATCCACAAGAGAGCCCAGGGACACTCTCCTCCTCGGGAACCGGCTTTCATCTGGAGCCGCTTTGTGACAGTCCAGGGGGCCGGCATAATTTCCCGTCGTGAGTCTTTCGCGGCGGCCCTCGAACCTCGATCGTCTGGGTGGCCAGGCTTCGCGCGCCGCGCGCCCCGTGATGCGCAGGCTATCTTCGCGCCCTCGCGAGGCCGCCTTGGAGAGGGGGGGCAGCTCTCGGCCGCGAAGCGCGAAGCGCGAAGCGCGGTGGTCGTCGCGCCTCCGAGAAGGACCTCGACCGTGGTGACTAAAGGGGCCCCAGAACACACAAATAAATACACACAAATAAACAGATTCCTCATATTTTCCTGTACTTTCTGGGTTTTTGTCTTCCCCCCCACTTCCCATATTTTCGCATATTTTCCTGGGGATCGACGATTAATTGTGTCTGTGTGTTTTTTCCCCTCCTGAGTGACTACAGGCGGGTGCGCAAGGCGGCGCGCGAGAGCGGGAAGGTGTGCCTGCCCCAGAGGCCGATAGAGCTGACGCCGCCAGAGTTGCGGAGGTGGCGAATCAGCTCGGCGAGGTCCTTCTCCTCGCCGATGCCGCCGCCGCCACCGCCGCCACCGCCAACGTCGCGGTGCTGGGTCGGCACCGCCGCCGTCGCCGTGCGCCGTCGCCGACGTCGTCGTTGTCATCGTCGTCGTCGTCGTCGTCGTCGGCGTGGTCGTCGTCGTCGCCGTCGTCGTCGTCGTCTTGGTCGTCGTCGTCTTAGTCGTCGTCGTCTTGGTCGTCGTGGTCGTCGTCGTCACAGTCGTCGTCGTTGTCGTCGTCGTCGCCGTCGTCGTCGTCGTCGTCGTCGCCGTCGTCGTCGTCGTTGTGGTCGTCGTCGTCGTCATCGTTGTCGTCGTCGCCGTCGTCGTCGTCGTCGTCGCCGTCGTTGTCGTCGCAGTCGTCGTCGAGGCTGTGGTCGTCATCGTCGTCGTCGTCGTCATCGTCGTCGGCTTGGTCGTCGTGGTCGTCGCTGCCGCCGTCGTCGTCGTCTCGGTCGTCGTCTTGGTCGTCGTCGTCGTCGTCGTCGTCGTCGTCGTCGTGGTCGTCGTCGTCATCGTCGTCGGCTTGGTCGTCGTGGTCGCCGCTGCCGCCGTCGCCGTCGCCGTCGCCGTCGTTGCCGTCTTAGTCGTCGTCGTCGTCGTCGTCGCATCGTCTTGGTCGTCTTGGTCGTCGTCGTCGTCGTCGTCGCATCGTCTTGGTCGTCTTGGTCGTCTGCCGCCGTCGCCGTCGTTGCCGTCGTCGTCGCCGTCGTCGTCGTCGCCGTCGCCGTGCGCCGTGGTCGTTATCGTCGTCGTCCTCGTCGTCGTCGTCGTCGCCGTCGCCGTGCGCCGTCGCTGTTTTCGCCGTGGCCGTCGTCGTCGTCGTCGTGCGCCGTCGCAGTGTGCCGTCGCCGTTGCCTATCGAGGATCAGGGATCGAGGCCTCGTCGCCGTCGCCGTCGTCGTCGCTGTCACCACCTTCGTCGTGACCGTCGCCGCAATAGCTGGCGTTGTAGCCGCTCTTGTCTTCGTCGGCGGAACAGGAAGGGAGGAAGAGGAGGAGGAGGTGGAGGAGGAGGAGGAGGAAGAGGAGGAGGACGAGGAGGGGTCGTCCTTCTTCGCGCCGCTGGCAAGAGGGCCAGCGTTCTTTCTCAACGTCATACTCCGCATCCTCTGCTCCTCCTCCACCTCCTTCTCTTCCTCTTGCTCATCTTCCTCCTTTTCCTCCCACTCCTCCTCGTCCTCCTCATCCTCCTCCTCCTCCTCGTCCTGCTCCTCCTCCTCCTCCTTCTCCTGCTCCTCCCCTTCGTCCTCCAACGAATGCCCCCAGAACCTCCGAGAACTTCAGGAGACCTCTGGTGTTCTTCCTCAAAATGTCCCTCCCTCCTGGAGACCTCCAGGGACCTCCAAGCGTCCCTCCTTATCCTCCTCCTCCTCCTCCTCCTCCTCCTCCTCCTGCTCCTCCTCCTCCTCCTCCTCCTCTTCCACCTCCTCCTCCTCCTCCTCCTGCTCCTCCTCCTCCTCCTCCTGCTCCTTCCCCTCCTCCTCAGAGGCTTCCAGACAAGTTTTCTGGGGTCCTAATGGTTTCCAAGAGTCCAAGGGTCCTGGGGGAAAAGAGGCGGAGGAGGAGGGAGATTATCCATCCTACCCCCTTCCTTTCCACCTCCACCTTCTCGTCCATCTCATCCCCTCCATCTCCCCCTGCCCCTCGCCCTCTCTCGTTTCCTTGCCCTCCCACCACCCCCGCCCCCTCATCTTCCTGTCCCCTCACGGAACGAGCCTGCCACGGTGTATACTGGGGAGGGGGGGAGAGTTTGCTAACCTTTTGCCTGGCCGCATGGCCGATGTCACCGACCCCGTCGACTACACCATCACTGGCTCTATTCTGTCTGCCGCGACGAATTCGAGCACCAGAATGGCTCCGATTCCAGCTCCTACTCCAATTCCGAATCCGACTCAGCTCCGCCGCTTGGGTGGTGACGTTTGCCAGGACGGCGGCGGGGACGCCTATCCAGCCGACCTGGCACAGCGCCGCATGTTGTGACTTCTGCCTCCGATCTAAGGACGCTAACTCTACAGTACTTTCTTGAACTCCATTCTTCAAGGATTTCTGGGCAGAACGGGTTTAAGGACCGAGCGATTCACCCAGCGCAACGAGTGTCTGATTCGGGAGAAAAGGCCAATCTCATGTAAGTGCGGCCCGCTCGGACCGTTACGCCTTCCAGCGCGACGGTCACCAACAGCATGATGAAGGCCAGCACGACGGACACCAGCAGCACCATGAGCGGCACACTGCCGACGAACTTTGGCTGTGCCGGCCTAATTTGCGAGTTTGGATGTGCCGGCCCACCGAGGGTTGCACTGCTCGTTCACATATCCTCCCCCAGCCGACTGCCTATTTTCCTGGAATTGCGTGTCGCACCGAGCGCCCCTGGCAGGCGAAGATGGGTTGGCATCCCCAGAGCAACAACAATCGACTCCAGCGCGAGCCGCCCGTCACACCCTGGCGGGGCAGCCGGCGCTGGCGCGAGCCGCCCGTCACGCCGAGCGACTCCTTGAACTAGTGAGCCTGATGTCGCATGCTCAGGAGGAGCCCGCAGTGCGCAAACTGTCAGTAATTCTGGACGTCTTGCTGTGGAGATGTCTTGGCACTCATGTGGTCGAGCTGTTCTTCTCGATGGCTTCGATCGGCTCCTCCAGGCCAGCTGGCACCTGCCCTCCTGAGGCCGTCTGTTTTACATCCTCCCCAGGCCGACTGCATATTTCCCTGATCTTCCGCACCATCGTTTCTAGCGCTTCGCGCCGTCCGCCGCCTTCTCGCTTCTGTGCGTTGGGCCGCCTGGGACTCACGGCTGAGCCCCCCTTCGCTGGGGAGGGTGATGGCAGAAACACGCTCTAGGGTTGAAAGCCTTCAGCAAGACAGCGCGCAAGCTGCTGCAATGCCGAGTCCGACTGACCGACCTCGCCCCTCATCCGCCTCCCCCTCTTGCGCTTAACACTCCTCCTCCTCCTCCTCCTCCTCCTCTGTCTCCTCCTCCTCCTCCTCCTCCTCCTTCTCCTTTATTTGCCTCCCCCCTCCTCCTCCCTCTGCCTCCCCACGAAGCTATTTTGGCTCAAGGGTGGGGTGAAGCCTATCCTGAACTTCCATCCTCACGCAAAGGCGGCCAAACAATGCCAGGTTGGGCGCGCAACCCCCTCTTCGCGATCTCCGTTCCTTCCGCATCCTTTGCCTGGCTGCCGCGGCACACAGGCAAGTCGGCTCCCCTTCAATGCGGGGAAGCCTCAGATGCAGCGACCACGCATCGCCTGCCAGGCTGCAGCCTGCTCAGGATCAGCCTGGCGCGTGGAATCGGCCATAGACTCTACAGCGGGCGTGGCAGGAAGATCCCGAAGATCCCTGCTCGTGCCAGCCAGCCCCGTGGAGGTGCCGAATATCCCCGCGGTGGGTACGGCATCCAGTCCCAGCCTGCCAGGCGTCTTGGGGGCATGAGGCAGACCGTCGAGCTCGACAGCGGCACCTTCGCCGGCAGCGCGGCGCACAAGGCCGCGGCCAAGGATGAAGTCGAGATCTACATGCAACCAGACATCAATCTACTCCTCCTCCTCCTCCTCCTCCCGGGATGGAGACCGATCGCAACCACTTCGGACCGATCGTCGACCACTTCGGACTGATCACAACCAGTCGCGATCGGTCTGGAGTGGTTGCGATGATTATGGGTCGCCTCAATAAGGTTTCGATTAAGAGAGAGATCATAAGAACGCTTCTGGGTGCACTGAACTCCCTTAAGCCGGCCAGTGAGAATCTGAAAAAGTGGCTGCGATCAGTCCGATCACCGACGGCCGATCATGATCTCAAATAAACACATGTTTTTGAGCTCGAACGTGGCCATCATCCGTATACGATTCCTATGTGGTTCGTACACGGTTCCTGTATGATGCGTATACGATTCCAATGTGATGCGTATACGATTCCGATGTGATTCGTATACGATTCCATTGTGATTCGTCTGAGAATTTTGCCCCAATCCTAAGAGGGTCTCTTCGGGAACCTTAAGATTTCCTACCAGGGCATTTCTAATCTCCAGGAATATTCTGGAATCTCTAAGAGGACCGGATATAGCGCCCTAAAGAGCTCCGAATAGAGCGCCCAATAGAGCGCCAAATAAAACGCCCAATTGACCTCCGAACGAAACGCACCAATAGAGCTCCGACTAGAGCGCGCAATAGAGCTCGTGATAGAGCGCGCAATGGAGCTCCGAATAGAGCGCTAATAGAGCGCCCAATGGAGCTCCAAATAGAGCGCCCAATAGAGCTCACAATAAGCCTTCTCGAAAGTCTCTCAGACGCCTCTGGGAAGCCTCTCACTGGCCATCGCTTGGACGTCCATTTCCTGTGTTGTTTGTTGGTTTCGTGCGTGGTTGTTTCGCCAAATGATCAAGGATGCCCCTCGATGGTCCTCGCCGAAGGAAAAACGCACACGTCCGAGCGATGCCAAGCTCAGAAGCCTCGCTGAGGCCCCAGAGAAGGCTTTCAGAAGCCTCGCCGAGTCCTCGCAGAGGCCTCGGCCTCTCACAAGCCTCAGAGCAGCCTCTTAGAGAAGCCTCCCAGAGGTCTCAGAGAAGCCTCCCAGAGAAGCCTCTCAGAGGCCCCAGAGAAGCCTCTCAGAGAAGCGTCTCTGATGCCTCAGAAAAGCCTCTGGAAGGCCTCAGAGAAGCCTCTGAAAGGCCTCGCTGAGGCCTCTCGGAGGCCTCGCTGAGAGTTCTGCAGAAGCTCATCAGCTCTTCGGAGGCTCTTTGGAAGTTGTGCAGAAGCTCTCCAGGAGCTCTGCGGAAGCTCCGCAGAAGCTCTGCTGAAGGTCTTCAGAAGCTCTTCAGAAGCTCTGTAGAAATGCAGAAGCTCTTCAGAAGCTCTTCAGCTCTGCGGAAGCTCTTTAGAAGCTCTTCGGAAGCTTTGCTGAAGCTTTGCAGAAGCTCATCAGAAGCTCTTGGATCGGTCGCAATCCAGTGCTCTCCACAAATATTTGTATAGGAATCCTTCAGGTTGCGATCAGTCCGTCTCCACTGGTTGTAACCAGACCGAAGTAGTTTCTGAACCGAAAGGGTTGTAATCGGTCTTATTCTCTCCTCCTCCCCCTCCTCCTCCTCATTCTCCTCCTCCTCCTCCTCCTCCTCCTCCTCCTCCTCCTCCTCCTCCTCCCCCTCCTCATCCTCCTCCTCCTGCTCATCCTCCTCCTCTTCCTCCTCCTCCTCCACCTCCTCCTCCTCCTCCTCCTCTTCCCTCTCTGGCGCGCGGGGGACCTCGAGCCCGCCAGGGAGGAGGAGAAGGAGGAGGAGGAGGAGGATGAGGAGGAGGAAGAAGAGAAGAAGCAGGAAAGGGAGGGATAATGACGAGGAGGATGAGGAGGAAGAGGACGAGGACAACGACGACGGACGACGGCGACGACGACGACGACGGCCACTGCGCCGACGACGACGACGACGACGACGACGACGACGACGACGACGACGACGACGACGACGTCCACTGCGACGACGGCTGCGGCGGCGGCGACGACGACGGTCGCTCCTCCCAGTGGCCCAGCGAGATGTACTCACCCTCCGAGAGCCCGGAGCCCGAGAAGTCCACGCAGCAGACGGTCAGGCCTTCGCGCCGCCGCCGCCGCTCCCGCGCCGCGGGATCCGCGCCCTCGACGCCCTAGCCTACGTCGTCGTCGTCGCCGCCGCCGCCGCCGTTCCAGGGTCTGGCTGGACGTTTTGCGTTGAGGCTAGTCGTCGTAGTCAACGCTGTGAACATCGCCGCCGTCGTCGTCATCGCTGCCACTGCCACCATCGTCGCCGTCGTCGTCCTCATCCTCCTCCTCCTCCTCCTCCTCCTCCTCCACCTTTTCTTTTTCTTCTTCCCCGTGCTCGCGTTCGGCGCGATGGGGGAGTAGGGCGAGGAGCGCCCACTTCCGATGTGTCTTCGTCAACTCCTCGGAAGGCGGCGGGGTAGGAGGAGGAAGCGGCGGAGGCGACGCTCAAGGGACCCTCGTCAACCTGGCAGGGGTTCTTCACGATGAGGCCCTTGCCTTGCGAGGAATTGGCTGCGGACATCGTCTTGGCCGAGATCCTGACAGCGAGTGTTTCGAGGTCTGCAGCGTCATGTAGGCGAGCAGGACGGCCAGGAGAGCGATCTCTATCAGGAGGATTGTCCAGAGGACCGTCCCCAGCAGGAAGGCCATCTCCTTCAGGGTGGCGAGGACGGGCAGCCCCCGCGTCACGATGGCCAGGAACATCGCCCCCCGCATGCAGGCCGACACGAGGATGAGGATCAGGAGGGCCCACTCCAGCAGCATGAGGATCGCAATGAGGGGATGCATCGTTTAACGCTGAAAACTTCTCGTCCAACATGGCGGAGATTGCGGCGAGGTCTGAGAGACTGAAGCCGGAAGGGCCGACCAAGCTGCGCGCCGCAGCGGGCAGCCGAGGAGCGACTCCTTCTTCGCGACTCCGCCCATCAGGAAGGCCAGGACAAGCGACTCCAGCAGAAGGCTCATCTTCATCAGCATGGGCTCCCAGAGGCACGACGCCAGTAGGTAGATCGACTCGACCAGAATGGACAACATGGCCGGCTCCAGGCGCGCGAACTCCAGGACCAGGAACATCTCCACCAGAAGCAGGAAGAGCAGCTGCCCAAGGATCGTGGCCACCACTCCAAGGGTCAGCAGGACGGCCAGGGGGCGGACGGCGTCCAGGACCACGTGGAAGCACATCACGTCTGTCATCATGGCCGTCGGCACCGTCGCCAGGTGGATCCACTCCGCCAGGAACAGGAGCATCCGCACTTTCATGTCCACCAGGTGCTGGCTTCAACACGATCGAGACAAAAGAATAGCCATCATAATTCTTGTGACCATGGTCAACCGCAACCAGGGTGGGTATCTCCTGCATCATGTGCGTGAGCCAGGGCAGCAGGAAGCCGTTGCACATGCTAGTATTCCACACGGGCGCCTGGCGCAGCTTGACGGCCACCTTGCCGACGTGCGCGGAGAGGCCCATGTGAGGCTGCCGACCGCGCCCAAGCTCAAGGAGCAGCCACCCCAGCCGAGAAAGGGCGACCATGCAGCGCAGGGGGGGAGGGGAAGGACGGGGAGGAGAGGGCGCACGTGCGCCCGCGCGGCCGCCGAGGCGCAAGTGCAGCTGAAACGGCTATGGGGGAGTAGGACAAGGAATGGGAGGAGGAATCAGAAGTACGAGGAGAAGAGCCACGATGGGGGACAAGGAAGACTTGTCAGAGGCCCCGGTTTGCACCTGTGGGTGCTGTCTCCTGCCACCTGTTGGTAGGTCTGTACGTACCAACCTCGGAGCACTCAGTTCAAGATCCCGCCTCCTCCTCCTCCTCCTCGTCATCCTCCTCCTCCTCCTCCTCCTCCTCCTCTTCCTCCTCCTCCTCCTCCTTCTCCTTTTCCTCCTCCTCCTCCTCCTCCTCCTCATCCTCCTCCTCCTCCTCCTCCC